>JBAMHX010000016.1:20845759-20864921 GCA_037177515.1 Pseudomugil tenellus
TATATATATATACCATCTGCCTTTCTCCAATCTTCTTCTAGTCTTTGGATTCCTTTCTTTCTTTGTCATGGTGTAATTCATCCCTTTTTTCAAATCAAACACACCCACTGAATCTAATCTCTGTGCTATTGGCTGCCGCTGATTAACTGAATGGGATTTGTTGAAGAACAGCCTTAAGGGACTCTGGGATATTATGGTTTGGGATGAAGTGGCTTTGCATACCACTCTGTGCTATCCCTTTGAATACAGTAGCCAATGCTTTTAAAATGAGCAAGGACACACTCTTGTGAAGAATGAAAGTTTAGTGTAAATTACTGACTTCCTAAGGATAGTCCATACAAAAATATTAACTTTATTAAGTCCCTTAAATAACACTTTTTTAAATCAACTTGCAGCATTTCTGATCAAATTAACCTTTAGCTTCTCAGTTAGCTGAATGTTCTATCAGACAGATGCCTGTTATGGAAACTGCACATCTATGTATTGACTCACTCCAACTGTTGTCAGTCCATTAAACGGATATTATCACCGGCATGGAATTGGCCAGGTGGTACCTTTCTCCTCCTCCTGGGAGGGCTAGTCAATAATAATCATCCATTCCAATCACTACTATAGAGAAATCCAGATTACCTTGGCACTATCAGGCTTGTCTCACACCAGCTGCATGGTTTGTGTGTTGCATGTGCAAAACCTTATTATTTCCACACGTGTTCTTATTTCATCACATAGGTGTTCTGGCCATCTGACAAGAGTCCCTTAGCTGCAGTTTGATGAGAAGCAATTTTCAGCAGATCATAAACACATGCACTTTTATTACTTTCAGTGTAAGTAACAGCACTAACAAACTGCTTGATTTTGTTTTAATTTTGGAGGAACATGTTATTAAAGAGTTTTATGGCTACAAAGGAATGTCTACAAGCAGAGCCAAATGCAATATGCATTTATGTTTAAGCGCTTATCCCTCCTTTCTTGAACAAAGATTAAAAAGTGTGACTTCTACATATCTGCTTCCAAGGAGTCATCTTTACTTGTTGAAGATGACTCCTTGGAACATGTTATGCAAGACTGAAGGTATTTATGCTCATTACCAGAGGCAAAACACAACAGAAAGATCAGCCATTTGAAAGCACAGTTCAGCTACCCACATGAAGTACAAAGTGTCCACCATATAACTGGATGTAGTTGTGCTGCCATCCAGCTGCTC
The DNA here is from genome assembly GCA_037177515.1 of Pseudomugil tenellus. Classification (NCBI taxonomy): domain Eukaryota; kingdom Metazoa; phylum Chordata; class Actinopteri; order Atheriniformes; family Pseudomugilidae; genus Pseudomugil; species Pseudomugil tenellus. Next base: position 20,846,964 of record JBAMHX010000016.1, read on the forward strand.
CTTTTTTAACAAGTTCAACTTTAAAAACTGATATTTAAGCTTCTCACTCTCTTATAAAAGGTTAGAGGCTAGTGGATAACAAGACTGTCCACTAATTTCTCCTCTACCCTTTCTACAAAGCACAAAGAGTTTTTATTGCAATCAATATTATCTTTCAGCACTAATATGCTGCTCTGATCAAGAACTATCTTTGAGCCAGCATGTGCTTGCAGCTTGTATCGGTGCATCATAGTCAATGGTATAATTAATGTACAACATATGGTAGCAGTCAAAAGTGTGTGGCTGCAAAAAGTGTCTACATTCAGCAACAATCACTACAGAAAACTAATGTATTTAATAAAGCTTGTCTATTTTATTTCTCTTTACAGCAAACAAACAACTTGCAGGTCATATCTGAGCATCCATTTGGGATTCTTAAATAAACCTCTTTTACGTTTACTTGTGCAACATTGTTCCATTAATAAAAATGCACTGAAACAGGAGCACAAGTAAAAACATTTCTGCAGTTAGTTGACTCGGACAGGCCAACATATGAAATATAAAACAAAAGAGTCACATCAAACACTGAATAAAAAACATCTTTTACAAGACGTTTTGTTTGTTATGTATGTTAGCAGGTGTCTGTTACTGAGACCCCCAGGGAACATGGGGATATCTTTTCCTTTTGTGTTCCCTCATAGTAAGTTTATTTTTATTGCAGTAAGGGATCATCTGACAGACACTGATTCCTATGTCCAGGAGAAAAGCACACAGTCCGTTAAAGCCATTTTTAGCCAGTTTCTTCCCTTTCAACGTCAAATCAACACCTGACATTATGTCCATGTTAAAAGTATGTAGTAGGGTTTTACGCATTAATAGGTCTCTGCCACGCGAAACAAACCAAGCCAAGCCAACTTTATTTATAAAGCACTTTCACACAACAAATGCTGACCAAAGTGCTGACACATAAAATGAATAAAAATTAAAATATTAAAAAACATTAAACATTAAGCAATAAAACAATAAAAATGTATAAAAACCAATGTAAACAATAAAACCAATAAAAAATGCAATAAGAACAAAATACAGCAATAAAAGCAAACTTATTACTAAAGTCATCGGAGAAAAGAAAGACAAATATAAGTCATTAATTAAGGCCAACCTGTAGGAACTTCCAGGTTAATCAGATTCACAGAATACTAGCAGATGAAAGACACGTCACAGCAGACACCACTTCTGATGAAGGGTCTAGATAACATTGTGTGACCCAATAAAAGTCTTAATTCTCCATATAAATAAACAACCTCAGCACTATGAACCTGACAGATCCGCCAAGTTAGCGGATATTTAATAAACTTGAAACATGGATACAGTTTCAGGTGTATCTACCTGTTATGTTGACTTGATGATAAAAGGGTTGAGAGATGCAAACCATAAACATCTAAAGAAACTCACCAAAACTGCTTTAACAGACTGTGTGCACTTTTGTAAATAAGATAAAAACGTTATTGTCCCACAGGTGGGAAATTTGCAAAACAATTACATAATACGCATATAAATAAAAACATATATCCTAATTGTTATTATTATTACCATTGTTATTGTTATTATTATTAATAATCACATAACATAGATATGTAATTTGTGTTTGTCAGATGATCTCTTACAGCAAGGCAGTGTATAACTTATTCCATGGTAATGCAGAAGTCACCCATGTACTGTACCTTTGGGGACTGCCCTACAACCTGCATGACTGAACAAGCTTTTAGTCCAAAATAATAATTTCAAAGTTCTGTTTGACTGAAAAAAAACCTAGTTTTTGCACTTTTGTTGCATGTTCTCTTTTTTTCTCTAAGTAACAAAAGCTGTAGACTACATCTTTAATCATAAAGTATTTTGGCCTCAATGAGTAAAACCTTTGCATCGTGCCTTTCATTGGACTGCGATATTTGCGGGGATGTACTCTGACATGCAAAAAACTGTGTACAAAATGCATGCATTGGTGTGTAGGTCATCTCTCAGGTTTGCTGTTCTGCTGTAGTCTTAGATATATTTACATTTACGGTTAAGTGCAGTTAATTTGAGCCTTGTCAAAAAAATACCACTCACTAGGGACAAACCCAGAGCTGCATTTCAGCTCCAGTCTGTGCTAAAGCAAAGGTCAACACCAGCTTGGATCACTAGCAACAGAGTTACATGTGATGTACTGAATTTTACCCCACATATGTTTTCAGTATTTAGGGAGTGTTTTCGCCACATGCATGTGATACCCAGTATATCAATAGGTACATTAATATAGCTTTATTTCCTGCATGGGAGAGTCATTTTTCTGTTAAAAACCACATTGTTGCAACAGGAAAAACTGGAAATCTACTTTGTTTCGCAAAGTACTGTTTATTTTAAACTGTTCATCACACGTAAATAATTCAATGAGACATTTTTCTGCACTGGTGGACATTTTTGAACCTAAGTATCAGGTTTTTTTGGTTTTTATTGACAATGGGGGGAAGAAATGAAAGTATGGACTTGTTTATGCACTAGTCAATGAAAAGTTATGACTGTTAGCCAGTGCACAATCAAACATTTGGATTTAAAATTCTTCAGAGATTCAGAATAAGCAGAGAAAAGCTGTGCTGAACAGACTTTTAAAAAATAGCATAGTAAAAATGCTTTATTATCTTGCTGCCACCACAAAAGTTTGGTAATTATTCAGCCTCTAGGAGCTTTAACACAGGCTGCTGTATTTTGTTTTTTAGACTGGATGACCCAGAGCTCTCTTTATGCCTGATGAATGACTGGATCTGTTGATTGTTCCTTGTAGCAGATCTGCAGCAGAAAAACAGCTTTGTTATTTTGTGAATATATTCTCATCTCTCTAAAGATCACATAAAGGGCAAAGCAGGGTGATAACTTGAACTGTAAAAGAATCTAAGCTTCAGTTTAGTTTTCTTGGGCACAACATGTGCTTTTTAATCATATATATTTGCTTTTAGCATGCAGTTTGATGCTTAACAGACGCAACTGCAAAAACAATTGTGTTTTATTTTTTCTCTTGTATTTTAGTTTGCAGTTTACAATGATCACAGCTGTACCCACATCAGCCAAATATGGAAACATTTGCCCAATTTAGCTTTTTGGATCATAGCTTTATAGCCAAATGATTCACTGAGGGATAAAATCATCTCCTCCTCTTTTATCATAGTAGTTTTCAGTTATTGCTCATGCTTGTGATGAGCCATATGTGATCCTTTTAAAAAAGACGACAGTTCTTTAAGTTTTGGGGGGGGGGGGGGTTTGGGGTTTTTTTTGTATGATTTTTATCCCCAATGAATTATTTTCTGTGTTTATTATCAGGTACAGCCTTAGGGTCCCTGAGGGTGCACAGAGTTTCATAAAGCACAGAACAGCATTACCTCTGTCTACCAACAGTTGGGAGATGATGTGAAGGATGGATGAAGATAGATAGCTTGACAGTATAGTGTCTAACAGAATAAACTCCACTGTAAGAAGTCACTGGGCTGTACAGAGCATGAGCAAAGACCCTGGTTGGGCAAGTATCACAATGGAGAACGCAGGCCCAATCACATTAAACTTCAGGAATCTGCTTCCTTTTGCTAAAAAAATATTAGAATTTTCCATCTCTGTGTATTTCTGTGTAAAGTACCATGCAGATGGAGTTATTTTGTTATCACACTGTAGGGCGGCTGTAGCTCAGGTGGAAGAGCAGTCGTCTTTCAACCGGAAAGTTGTGAGATAGATTCCAGGCTTCGCCTGACTACATGTGCGCGTGTCCTTGGGCAAGACACTGAACCCTAAGCTGTCCCCCGATGTGCCTATCAGGGTGTGAGTGTAAATGGGTGAATGTATACTATGTAGTGTAAAGCACTTTGAGCGGTCAATGACTGGAAAAGCGCTATATAAGAACAAGCCATTGACCATTATTGTTTCTGCAACATCTAATATCTTCTTATATCTGGGTGTAGAGATATAACAATGGGGAAATTATAACCAGATCTTATGGCCTCTGTGTATATTATTCCTGTAACACACCTGATATAAGCGGAATATTAGCACATTTTAACATCACTCTCAGGTTTTCATTCTCCATGTGCTCTCAGAATCACATTCATTTGTGGTTCAGTTCAGTCACATAGAATCACGTCCCACCAAAAATGGAACCACGTGCCATGAAGGTTAACATTGAAATATATGATTTCAAATTGAAGTATTTTGCAGCTACGGAAGAGTAGCAGAAGAGAGGATGAATGCACCCAGCTGGAGTCTTTGAGCTGCCAGATTGCCTGACTGACTTCACTCCCTCGCACTCTCCCTGGTGCTGAAGGAGGAGTGGAGCAGTGGTGTTTGGCTCTCGGCATCAGTCACAATGAATCATGCAGCAGCCAACTCACAGCGGGTGGGAGGGCTGAGGGGTCTCTTCATGTAGGGCATGTCAGACACACCCACAGGTCTGTCCCAGCAGTGAGGAGTTAAAAATGACAAGTCTCACTGGGAGGAAGGTTGCTAAATATGTACAGGATGTAGATTCCTGGTGAAACTGATAGAATTTGTAAAGCTGGAAGGAGGATGTTTGTAAGCTTAAATTGTGGATTAGTGAAATTCAGAGTGCCAAGCCTCTTTCCAGAGGTTTTTCTCTGCTGGCAAGGCACATTCAGGTTGTAGAAAGTATTTGCTGATTTTTAAACATTTCTCCTGGTAAGCCTCTATTAAAAACCTTCTTCTGATAACGCACTGCTGTCAAGGCATAATCTTAATGGTAACCTCTAACAAACATTAACAAGGCGTTTGCACGCCTATATATATATATATATATATATATGCAGTATATATGATTTTCAGACATATTTCAGCAGTACACTTATAATTTTCATTTAAATATTCACCAAAACATATCTGGAAAAAGCTCAACTGCAGCAAATATGGCATATCTGACATCCATTCTGAAGAGATGTGCTGGTAAAACTTCTCTGCTTACCAGTACTGAGCACAGAGAATCCTGGTGTCATGAACATTTCTCAATAGGCTTTACAGTTTACATGTCTTCAGTTGTTGGAGCATATGTGCTGAAAACTGAGGCAACAAACCCCAAAGTGAATTAAATAATGAAACCAGGATTATATATATTCCTACTGCTCAGATTGCCCATATAATGTTATTATTCAGGGTGACGGGAGATGCTACAAGTGTCCACATGGTAACAATAGACCCACAACTCATCTGTCAGTCTCGCAGTGCTGGCCTGTTGAATTGGACTGTATTGGATTGCTGGCATGTTTCTCCTCGCTAGTCTTCTCCAGGCTGATTCAGTGTGACGCTTGGTCCACGAAGTGCTCACTCAGAGCAAATCGGCAACATTCTGCTGTTTCAGGCTTCTGGCACTGTAGCTAATAGCTAGTGTCATGCTTTCTCATAGGTTGCGTGTTTGTGTGCAAGCATGCTTGTGTGTGTTTGGTTAGGCAGAAAGGATCAAGCTTATTCTGCTGGAAAGAGCTGATATTTACAATGGAAAGTGTCAGTTTCCAACATGGATTCTTCATGGAAGTACATATTTGACTCTAGGATATACTTTTCCACATTTTTATTATAGGTTTATTTCTCTTTTCTGAATAACAGTGGGATGGAAACATGCTCTCCTCACTACTCTGACTCTTATTTCATGTCACATCTATAGAGGTAACTTACTCTATACTAATATGAATGCAATTCTAATCCTAACTAATAAAAGAACATTCAAAGTAGTCATTTTCCAATGAGTAGTTACATCATTAAGTGTTTCTAATGATAATTATTAGATTGCTGGAGGACAATGGTTCAATGCAACTAACTACACTCTTGTTACAGTGCTGATTTCACTCCTGGACTCAAATACAAACACCTACAAATGGGCCCAGCATGTGGTCAGACACAAAGAAATAGCAGCTCCCATCCCTGCAGTGCACATCAGTCCTGCTTTCTTGAGGTTACTTTGCTTGGGTTCATTGCAGTGATCCCATCCCAGACCTGCTCTATGTGCATCCTTCCTATTAAAATGATCACATTCCCAAATGGTACAGGGGGTAATTAGCACTCTGGGCTTGTTTTGATTGCCTGATTATGCCCTAAAGAAATTAAACTAACAACAAAGTTGTTACTGATGCTATTTAATTTATTGATTATTTAAGCTCATATACTGTCAGTAGAGTAACTCTTAAGATGTTACAGTTGCCAGGTATTAAAGCAGAGAAGACAGACAAAACAAATTCCATCCAGATATAACTTCTGACTGATGTGACACTACATTAGACTTTAAAATTGAAGCTTGTTGTCAGTGAGTCAGGGCCTCCTACAGTGAACATGGCCTCCCTGACTGAGAGTTTAGTATAGAACTTTAAATTGTCTGACCCTGCAGAGTGACTGCTAGAGAATATTCTGACATCATCTGCAGATACCAGCCCCGCTTCACCAGCAAGTGCATTTAACCTCTGTCTTTCTTCATCTCTACTTCTGTCTTTTTCATGCCCTATCTTTTTACTCTCACATAACTCACCTTTGTAAATGGATCACTTTGTGGTAATCCAAGACCGCACCGTCTCTGTGCCGGATACGAGGCTTATCTATTTTTTAGCTGAAAAAGGTCTTGGATTTCCTTGCTGTGTGTTGGGCTTGCTGTGGCAGAAACTGTAGCTCATCTGCAGTAAGTGAGTTGCCTGTTCTGTGGGATGCTGACACATGAATAATTCTTCATCCTGTGAGTGTGCTGGCATCAGTCCATGTTGTCAGAGGAGAGGTTAACTTTGGAATTCTTGCAGGTCAGACAAATCATATAGTGAGACTTTGGCTAAACATGAAGGTCAGCCAATTGTTTGTGTTTCTTTTTACTCATTCTTGCAATTTAGACAAAATTTGTCTAAAAACATCAGCTTAAAATCTTATTTCCTTTTACATACACCAAATATACTATAGCAAACAGTTTGTTTTTACATTATCAGTTACATTATCAGTTACATTATCAGTTTGCCTTCACGAAAACACTGTTAAAGTCTGTTGAAGTGCACAAAATCAGTGCAATGAGTTTTTATGTTTTCTATCGGATAACACAGTTTCCCTTACCCGTTTCTTACACTTGCAATGGATTCAAGCAGCAGCAGCTTCTCTATTGTAAAGATAAATTCACGGTAAAAATAAATATTTGCTTCCAAAATTATGGCATTTTAATATGATAGACCCAAGTTTGTCAACTTGGATTTATTAAAACTTGGGCAGATACAACCATGTTTACTGTCTGGTAAGAAATAATAAAGATATTTATCATCAATTTCACCCTTCATGATTAGTTTTCATGTCTTGAAACCACCTATAGCATGAAGACACATCACATAAGCCTCAGACCTTAGAGCTCTCCCCGCGCTTCTGACTCATTTTGATGGCACACTGACATTCATTATGCACATTCCTGGAACTGTACTTGCCATCCACTGTACACTTTAGACAGCATCACATGGCAGCTGTTTTTCGCTCTATGGTGCTGCTGTGTCACACACTAGCAACTGGATATTATTTTGTACATGCAATGGCTGATTCTGCAACTAAAACCCTGATGGAGCCACTTTCTCAAATTCATAATTTAACCCCTCCTAATTCATACAACACATGTCTGTAGTCATCAGGCGAGTGGCAAAATGAATATTTCACACCGCAGACTCATAAAGGCTTCACTGGAATCACCACAGCCACATTTCAGACTATACTTTGAAGTTCAGCTCTGCCATTCATATGGCTCTAACCATTCTGCTTGCTTGGCGATGTAGTGTAGCATTAAATTTTAACGGTGCAGCTCTTGCTGGGCTCAGGTGATGGCTTATCACGCTTGTAGAGTGGGAACACTTGAACAGACTGAGGCATGATCTCTGTCTCAGCAAAGCTATTACAAGGTTCAGTGAGTCTAAGCACAGCCACATGGTGGGTGATAAGCAGGTGTATATACAGTAAATATAAGTGCGTATGTGTGCAGTTTTGTTGTATAGGGTTCTGTTTGGGTTTGTGTGTCACTCGTTTATTCATGCAGAGTTCAATGTTTCTGTCAGCACAACCTTTACTGCAGGCTTTCATTATGGTGAATCTGCAAACTACTCAGATTAGGAGTTTATAGCATCATAACAGGCACACTCCTCTTTTATGGCCCGTCCTTAATTCTAGCTACGTGATTCCCAAATACACCTTAAATAATCTCTGTCCTTAGAGGATTAGCAACATCTCAAGATGACCTCATTGAGCATGCTGTGACATAGCAGAACATATTCCGCTAAGCCTTCTCGGGACTGAAAAGATGTTGCCATGTTTGCTCAGTGTCAACCAAGATGAGTTTTAGAATTTGTGCCACACAACAGACACATTTGCTCCGAAGGCTGACACCCTGCAAAGTTTACAGTTTCTCTTCTTCACTGCTTCTGCCTTTCTTCCTTCATTCATCCCATCCAGTTTTTTTTTTACCCAGACTGTAACTTCTTCTATTTCTCTCTCTGTGTGAGAGACAGACACAAAATAGGGGATAGAAGAAGCGACCTATTTAAAGACCAGTGTGTAATTAATCATAAGCTAGCAAGCAGCATTAAGAGGGGAAGAAATGCATGATAGCGTCCTCTGAGACTTTCTGTCCCTCCCTAGATGAATCCCCCTCTCTGAGCCTCTCCTTACTAAATTTTAATTCTCTCCTCCTGTCTTTCCTGTGGACCTGAGCATCTCCTCTCCCCGCTTTCTGTCTCTCATGCTCTCCTTAATCTGTTTCTCACTTGCATATTAATGTGCATTTATTCATATATTCACAAGCCTTCCTAATTAGAAGCAAAATACCTTCCAAAGAAACAGCAAAGAAAGGAAAAGACTTGCCTCATCTGAGGCAAAGCCTTTATGGTGACACAGCACCATACGTTCTGCTGTTATAAATCTGTGTGTTTTTTCTTTTCATGCAGAACATTTCTTTGGACTGAGATGTTGCTGCAGTCATACAGTCTATACCTATGATTCCCCTACTGAGTCTGACTGCTATTGTTTGTAGATGAATGGTGAGAAGCAGGTTCTCATTTGTAATTGTGTGCTACTAATTGTCTGCAGATTATACCAATGTCCTTTTTCTGCTGGAGCACAGCTATATGTATTGGGATAGACAGCGCAGTCATCATTTATCAGTGTAGATAGACGGTGCCTAAGGAAAGATCCTTCTGAAGTCATTATTTTTATTATTATTTTGCTGAATCTGATTAAATTATGTTGAGAAATGACATCCTTTCTGCAGGAATTGAACCAATAGGAATACACTTCAAAAGTTTTCATAGTATAAACACATCTTCCATACTCATAAACTGAAAGAGAGATCAAGATCTTAAGTTTTTCCTCTCTGTTGTGATGCCATTCACTCAAAGGCTTCTGGATTTCTTTATGTATCTGTCATTTTACATGATGACAAAGCCCAGTCATGTGTTTCATTAAGGCAGGCTGCTACGCAAGCCGTAGCAACTGTACCAAACTCATGTATGAGTCATAAAAGGTTGGGGACCGTCATGAAAAATTCACCTTTTGGCTCCAGAAGCCATTCCTCAGAGGCTATACCAGTTCCCAGCTGTCATCCGCACTGTATTTATCCCAGCCTTAAAGTCTGGAAATACTGTTATTTTGGAACGTCTGAATGTATTTATGTATGCAGACAAATGCAAACACACATATGTACATGTCTGGATGCTTGTCTTGTCATCAAATTGGTCCCTAAACTTTGTCAAAACACTGTTTTGTGAGTAGATGCTTTCAGAATATCAGTGTCTTTAACTTGCAGTGAGGCAGCATTTGTATTTATACATTCAAGAATCTTAGTCAGCATGGTGACAAAAAATATGAAAGAAAATGTGCTTGTCGCGTTCTTGAGCGCACTTGCTTCACTATGTTCCTCTTTTTTATTACTGGTCAGGGATATTTTAAGAATGGCTTTTATATTGTCTCCATGTCGGTGCCTTAACGCAAAAAGCACATCATGTCGAGATGACTAACGGGTGAGACAGAGGCGTTTTAATGTGACACTTCTGCTCGCTGGAGGAGCGGCTATTGTTTCATACTGTAAGCAAAAAAGTTGTAGAAGTTCTCTACATTGTGGTAAAACTGCTTCACTTCAGGGACAAATGACTGATGATGACACTGGTGGATGGTTAGTAGCAAATTTTACCCAAAATACACTTGGAGACAACATCAGTGATCTGCTTGTAAATTTGCTCCTCATTAAGTTTAATGTAAGAGTGAAAATAAAAGAAGTCACGCAGCACAACAATTTATCCAATAGTTTACACCTACCATATAACCACTTGGTCACTCGGTCTTTTTTGTTCTTTTGTTGTTGTTTTTTTTTTTTTTTTAGCAACCATGACTTAAGTCAGATGTGGCTACCTATATAATATAATATAATACCTGCATAATCCCTCACAATGAGAATGCATCCTGGGCTTTCGGGAGCAAATTTATCATAGACTTTTTTTTTAAGTCTCTTTTTCCCCATTCATGGCAGTGACTGAGTATTTAAATCCCAGCGATTTTCCCTCAGGGCCCCCCAGGGTTTGGGCTGGAGGCGTATGTAGTGTGGCACAGAGTGAAGCTGTCCTCCACTACACATTTAATTTAACTGATGAGGTTGCGTCTTGTTTTGCTGGCAAACCCCCCAACAGGTGTATTACACTTTAGATGCTCACACAGGGAAACGAGTTCTTTCTCCTCCAGGGTCAGCAGTATCTTTCTTACTTCGTCCCTTGCTTCCTCCATGGTCATCGTCTGCTCTGCCTGTCCACGCTTCTATGCGACTGGGCCGTGGGCTGAATCAACCATCCTCTGCTACCAAAATATGTAGCGTGGCACAGAGTGAAGCTGTCCTCCACTACACATTTAATTTTAAAAAGTCTTTAATTTGTTTCTGCAAAGAGCAAAAAAAATGTCTTTCAACATCAAGTTCGCCACATATACAACTCGACTCGTTTGAGTTTTCGTTCTCTGGATGTCTTCCCACGAGACTTCCCCTTATTCCTAAACACAGCGTAGCGAACTAGCCCTCTGCTGGTCGAAGTAGGTACTGCATACTGATTATATTAACAGGTTTTTTTAAGACAATAAACCAACCTTTCTTCCTAAAACAAATACAGTTTTTATCACACAATGAACATGAATATGTATACTAACTGTTAATTAAGTGTTTTCTAAATAATAAAATCATAAGGATCTATGTACATGAACCCACTGATGGCTCTGTATACCACACTTACAAAGCTCCACTCCTGAAGCCCCACCCTAATAGTTAGAGTACTTACGAGGCTTTTTGGCCTTTTCCCAAACAAATCCTCCTCCCAACCCCTACACACTTCCCCTACACCCTCCATGAATGTACCCTCGCAGCTGAAAGAAGTTTCCTAATTGCAAAGTAGGGTATAAATCCGAAACCTTCGCATTCGGACACCCTCCCCCCAGCGAAAACGGAAATCACCGTTACCATGGTTCCACACCTGATGTTGATGACAGTAGCGGCATCACCGTTTTACACAGGATGTTGCAGGATGAGACAGAACGGTCTGCCAGAAGGTTGTTTAATTTGCTTTGATTTAATTTGCTTTTTCGAGAAAACATCATTTACACAATGCAAGTATTTATTTCTTACAATAAAAATAGTACCGTAATATTTACTGCATATACACAATTTGCTTTACTGTCACCAAGCCTTCGATGTCCAACTATTTAATTATGTCTCTGGAATGACAGAGTTGACTAGTACTATTTTACATTTATACAGACAGATTACTTTTTTCCAATATGTAGGGCAGTAGCATATTAACGTAGGTGAGATACTGTGGTGCATGCAATATGAACTTACTCCCAGCCTTCTTTGTATAAATATATTTTTCTGTTAAATACGACATTCTTTTCTGCGCGCAGCATGATTGGATGTTCCGCTTTTCAAACAACGCTTGCAAATTTAAATATTTATATATTCACCAAATAGTTAATTAATTGAAGTGGTTGATGATTGCAGCATTAATTAGAGCCATGTGTTTTCTCAATGTACACCAGGGTATGTTTTGTAGACCCTGATATTTATTTATTTATTGCTACAAATAAATAAATAGTGGCGTTCAAACATGCGACGTGCAGAACTTATAGACACCTTCATGGTATGCACACTTGCTTTTTAGGGCTTAATGGACAACTTTCACTCGCCAGTAATTGGTTTCGTATGGCACTTAAAATGGCGACCACTCCGCCTTTGTGTCGTACTTCAATAAGGCCGATGGAAGAAGGTGTTTAATCAGCTGCATCATGGTATCTAGTTAACGTTCACCTCTTCTTGGCTGGTGGTTATTCACAGCCCAGATGTAAGTTTCCATGAGTTGTGTATGTATCCAACAACAGCACATGTCGTCCTTGAAGACATTTGTGTGAATATATAAAATAAAATCACACTAAAATAGACTGTTATGCATGGTAGTTAGCGAAGACCGGAAGTGAACAACCGATCTTCCTGGGGGACCAGGTGCCATCGCGACGTCCAGTGTCATAACAGGAATGTGGTGGATACAGGTTGAGAATAAAGAGGACCTGACATGACCAATCTGGCGTTTAGTGTTGACTGTAATTTGAGACGGCTCTCTGAATTTTGCTATAAGCCATGTACAAAACAGCTTTGCACACACACACACAACATAAATCTTATTTATTGTGTCAGTAGAAGTGGTGTTTAGAATATGTAACAACGGACTTCACAGAGACAGATCAAGTTCATTCAAGAATTTATTAAACAGGAGAATCATAGAAGGTCTCACAAAACGCGCCAGCATGGAAGATTTCAGGGGACATCCAGAAGACAGGCAGAGTTCGGAAACCGGAGAGACAAACCGAGGAATCCAGGAAACAGGCAGGGATCAGAACTAAGGAAGCAAGCAGTGAAACACTATCCAGTGGGGAAGGAATGCGAGTCAGAGACGGGGAAGGGAAGGCGAGGAAGATCCGGCGAAGCTGTTACAAGGTCCGGCAGGGAGTGAGTGATGATCTGCTGAATATGAAGCCGGAGAGGGAATTGACCACAGGTGTCTGAAATCAGTAATCTGATGATTGACTGCGCACGGGTCTGGCTGGAGTGGGTGTGTCCGTGGCAGAGCTGGGGTGTAACAGAACACAACCAGAGCGTATCAGAAAAAGCTCCATACTGGCAGTCAAGCGTGGTGGTGATGATTTGGAGATGTTTTGCAGGCACACAACTCCTAAGTGACTGAGTCAGAATGACTGCATGAAAATGAAATGAAAATGAAAAGCATGAGAAGAGAGGAATGAAGGTGTTGCAATATAGCTCCGAGAAATCCAACAGAGGAAAATAAACAATCATTTGTCATTGAAATATTTCTGTAAATAAGTTCAGCTCAAACTACTTTAAATAAATAAATAAATAACGAGGGGGTATTAAGCATACTGCTTTTGTATATAAATATAATGGGCATACAGTTTGACAATGCACAGCAGTGTGAAGCAAAAATGGAAACTATGGCACATCATTATGATCATCTTTGAAAACCATCTGCTGTGAAGTAATGTAATAAATGCAGTGTGCTGCAGTGCAAGTACAACATGAGACAAATGCAGACAAATGCTGCATAGTTCTGTTTGCTCATTGATGAAAGAGGAGCACAAAATTAAATTACACCAAGAAGATAATATTGCATTTATTCAATTTCATCTCTGTGGAATTTACCAAATGTAGTCTGTTAATTAAATGACACTATAACGTAAGAATTTATAAATGAAACAAAGCGAGGATTTAAACAGTGTGATGTCAGGTGAGATTTAAGTGTAAAAGTGTTGGAGTTGTTTCTCACTTGCAGATCAATAGAAGACGGAACAGTTTGGGATGGGAAATATCCTCCTACACCTGACATGAAATGTTCAGAAGAATCATTTTACACTCGTAATTTCTCGTTAAAATCAGATTTCATTGTATTTCTGCTTTACTTTTATAACTGAAGAATGAAAGGTTATTGACTGTCCGGGCAGTTAGACTGAAGAAATTAATGTATTTCTGTTATGTTCACAGTGCATATCTTCTTTTCTTTATCATTTCTCTCTATTTCCTCACCACTATTACGTGACATGATTTAAACTATCTAGGTCCTTATATTAATCAGATTCAGTTTTTTTTATTTTTTAGAAACAACATTTAAGTTGTTTGTTTTCAGAGCACATAATGTTGTTTTTCCCCCCTGATTCTGAATTAAGGAATAATGTTATCTCTAATGGTTTTCCTCATTCTGCGAATCACTTTCCTGTATTTTCAAAGACAGCATTTCCAGGATCTCTCTCACTAAACCGTCTGCAGGGGGGGGGGGGGGGTCTCTCCTCCTTTTCCACAGAAAATTGAACTCCCACCCACATTCATGCAACGCATCAAATGAGTCAGGGTCCGACAAGCATCCAGACATGCACACACATATGTTTGCATATGTCTGCATACATAAATACATTCAGACGCTCCAAAATGACAGTTTTTTTTTTTACACTTTAAGGAAAAGGGCATTGTGTGGTCAGCATAGCATCTGTGCTCAAACGCCATTAACTAAGCCTGGTTGTTATTATGGAGAACACACAGTGGATTAGATGGCCTGATAGATTGTGTCAGGAACTGCAATCCTATCAGAGTTGCATAATAAAGGAACACTTAATCTAGCCAGTTTTCAACAGTCCCTCTTTGGACCGAATAAAAAAATCCTGATAATCACTCTTTGCTCTAACCGTCCTTGTCAAAGTCTTCCCCTCCCAATGTCCCATCGTAAAATTTAAGAGCAGCAATTACAGCTTAATCTTCTCACGCTTCACTATTCATTTACCAAAACATTTTCTATGAAAAGACACAGAGCTTGAGTCTTGCAATTTAAAGTGTGGTCATTAAATTCACTGCAGAGCATCAATGTGAGATTCGAAACAGATTCCAGGTTGTGTGAAAGGATGTTTTCCAGCCAATTTATGTGGACTTTGACTGTTCAGTAGTACCCATGGAAAGTCGTAGAAATAGGATAAAACCTGTCTACTGTCATAATAATCACATGATATGTTGCTGCTTTAATGTCAGTTGTAGATTGTCAGTTTAGAAACCAAATTCATGGCAAAGTTAACCTTTTCCTGTACTGCCTGTCTTTACAGCGGAGAATAACCCATGCCAGACGAACCCCTGTCTACACGGTGGGAGCTGCTTGCAAGAGGGGGATGGCTATAGCTGCTACTGTCCTCCAGGCTTCTCTGGAGAGAGCTGTGAGATCGGTGAGTCGCTGCTTGGTTAGGTCTGAGGGCCGAGACGTAGCAGGTCAGCAGCTAGAAACGCATGCTGTGTCACTGTGGCATACGGCAACATATGCTGAGCTAACATTGGACAGATGCAGGCCGCTTTAATGTGCAGTGAATTCATGAGGAAAACGCCAGCTTTTCTCTGTGGGGTTTGTTTCTGTCTGTGTTTAGGACTGTGGATTCAATCTAACACTGGCTGCTTTGCTAGCAGGTCCAGCAGTTTTGGATCAAGCTCCCTGATTGAAAGCAAAAAGGGAATACCCATATGTTGCAAGTCAGCTATTTGTGCCAGAAGTTGTTGAAGGTGTATGTGCTCAGCTGTGTGTGTGATCATTTCTATACGAGTGTGTCTTCACCTCCTGCCACATGAGCAGGAAGCAGCTCATCTTTCTACTCAGTTGTGAGATGGGAGAGTGTGGCTGTCAGAAAATCATGGTGCAGTGATTTAGGTGTGTGTGCGTGCATGTGACAGATATACAAGGACACACTGGCCACAGAGGAGATTTGAGCTCAGTGAGGGGTGGAGTAGCTGATTAAAATGGGGTAGCAGTAGCACATGTTTCTGTGAATGAAGAGAGGCAGAAGGAAAGGAAAGGCAGATGTGGAAGAAAGTACATCAGGAAAAGCATGAAAGGTAAAGAAAAAGATAGAAGAAACGAGGTCTATGCTGTCGGAAGTGATGACAAGGGGTTGTCACTTCCGACAACGCACCCAATCATCCTATACCCCAGACAAATAGTTCCAGATGGGGAAACCATAAATACCAGAATTGTGAAATTCGGCCAGGTATAGACTAATCCGAGGAGCGATTTGTTTGTGGCAGTATCTTGAGGTGCTGCCATTACTGGAGCGTTGTTTACAAAAACCACATAACTGCACCTTTGAGACGCAACCAGTGACAGTATATAGAGACGTTTGTTGCAATGCAACAAACGCCTGTAAAATGAGTGACAGTCAGTGCAAACATGGCTAGTTGGATCAATAATGTTTGACAGTGGCATCCAGTCACAGATGATGGTAAATTATCTGTGATATTTGTGTTTACTTATGGGAATATATTCAAAAAGTATGTTGATCTAAATGTAGACTAGGATGGCAACCGTGGCATTTGATTAATAGTAATTTTATTATTCTCTTGCGCTACATATTCGATCTGTTATTCATTGTTTTTTATTAGCATTTAAGAGTATTTCATACATCGCCTGGCATCAGATGATAAACAAAATGCCAACTACAGGACAACAAAATGCCTACTCATTGAGGGTCAAAATTACCTGTTCTCCGGATGGATTGGCCAAATACTACACACCCTACCTGATGAACACATTACTGTTGGAGCACCTGTCCGATTCTCAAAGGCAATTAACAGTCACCATAACGTTGAATTAACTCTGCAAAGATGGGATGGAAAAGTTGTAAATGTGAACTGGGATTGCATGGCTAACAGAGGGAAATCTTGCAGTCATACAGCAGGTGTACTGTGCAAGACTAAGCATGTTGTGACACAAGGCCTGACTGTAGTACTGACAGCAAATATAACCAGAATAGCACATGGAGTAATGACAGTGTGTGGACTCTAGAAAAGAAACAGTCTGGACTTTAATGAGGCTTTAATAACACTGAAAAACTGGTTACATTACATGCTGTTGACAGTTCACACATCCAGTATACACTGGATTAAACATGACAATGCATTAAGTACTTAACCTGTTAAATAAAATTGTAAGACAGAATAAGAGGTATAATTTTTCTTAAATGGTGTTTGGGTCTTCATATGACATTCATATCGCATCTCCTTTTGTGTGAGGCAAGGGCAGAAGACACAATCTTCTGTCTATATACAAAAGGAGAAATAAATATGGGATTACATATACAAAGTGTAATAATAATTTTTAAAAAAGGCTTTTGCCAAAGTAACCAAACTTACTTCATGTTCATATATATGTGCAAAATAGGGTAGGGGTGTGCTTTGGTTGGTCTGTCATCACCTGTCATACCTTAAACAATAAATAAAAAAACATGTACTACATGACATGACCAAACAATAAATCTCTACTGTTGTGTATTATTAGCTACGTCACAATGTGCTAGTGTTTTTTGTAATCACTTAGACATTGCTTTAATGAACACTAAATGAAAGAGATTACGGTAACAAAAGTCCACTGTGGCTAGCGTTAGCTGGCTAGCTAACTTTAGCTGTTAGCTAGCCAGCTAACACTACGATTGCAATAATAGGACGGAAGCTAACAATAGGACGAAACAAGTATTTCCACTTGACATTGTAAAAAAGTAGGATAGGATAATGTAAAAGGGAAAATTGCGTGGATAAAAAACGTGCAAACTAAAGGCAGGTGTAACACTCAAGTAATGGCAACTAGGTTACTTCCAGCTAGTTTCCTCGGATTAGTCTATACCTGTTTAGAGCCCCTTTACAATTCCATTTGTGAAAATTGTTCGAGTTATCGCGCTTACACGTAGGATATCTGGTGCCGGCAGACAGTATGAAACCATAATACCCCTGACACTCCACGTTCGGGATATAATTTTACATTTTATTTCTATGTTAACCCTTTGATGCACAACATATGCACACCCCTTTAAATGCACAACATGGGTCAAAAATGACTCCCATCAGTT
>JBAMHX010000016.1:20878458-20894235 GCA_037177515.1 Pseudomugil tenellus
ATATATTTTTTTTTTTTTTCTTGAAATTTGAACACTGACTAGTTCCCAATTTTCTCTTTTTGAGGAAACATCTGAATCATCACACAGCATGCTGATGAGACCTCACCTAACCTAACAGCGCAAAAGCATTTCTTTTTTTTTTGCCTTATCACCATGGCAGCAGCACAGAGATGTAGAAAAAATAGCCCAAAACAAGAATGAGAGAAAAGAGGAGGGAGTAAGGAAGTATGAAAGAGAGAGTCAGGCCAGAGATGATCAAGGGGATCAAATGTTTGACAGGGTATGTATTTAAACGTAAATAAATCTTTCCGAAGATAAAGCAAAGGCCAATTCTTTGATTCAGCTGCTATGTCTTTACAGAAATAGATTCAAAAATTGAACATCAGAGCTCCCTTCTCTCAGAAACACATCCTTATATAAACTCACTGTCAGTGATTAATTGATACTGGCAGGACTAAGGAAAAATAATAATTTCACTCTACTATTACCTCTTTAAGTATGTCAGAAATAAAGACAGGAGGCAAGGAATAGCCTGTCATTCTCTCCTCTGGGAACTGCTCTACTTAAAGTTATTGTATTTTTTTAAGTATGCACACTCACAAGTGAAGACTGAGTGCAAGGGAAGCAAAGCAGGATGGGAAAGTAGACAAGAAAAAAAAAATGTATATATATATATATTTAAGAAATTATGCTTAAGTCAGATGAATGATTATACCGTCCTGGCAGAGATCAGTTTTAGCCACACGTGACGTGACCCAGAGTGACACTGGCTTTGCTAACTCCAGCAGCCTTACTGGGACACCTGTAAACCTTTCTGACTCTATAGAAATGAGCTTGGTAAGACCAACAGGGCTATGGATGATAAAGTTACCATTTAGAGAGAAAATAGAAGGTGAAAGAAGTTGGAAATAAAGAAATGAAGAGTACAGAGACAGTGGAGGATGCTAATTCTCTGGATCTGCCTTGTTTATCCTGCTATTTTGATGTCCTGCATATCAACACTTTCCAGTTCTCTCTTTTACTGGGGTGACAGAAATAGTGTGGGACTGTATGATACTGGAGGCACTGTGGCAGCTGGCATCTTTTTCCTGGCCACTGGCCCCCTCCCACTCAAAATATAAACAGACTGTGAAGAAAGAGCTAGTGAGTACACACAAACACAGTCAGCCTGTCAGAAATGAAGGCTAGCAGAGCTATGTGAGATGTTGTGACACTTTACCTCATTACATTTTCCCAGGCTGTTATAAATGTTGTCGCAGTGCTGTCAACCAAAGTGCAGACCTGTCTGAAACACACTAGGCATACACATGCACACACACACATGCATGTCCCCGATCCATAGTGCAACTTGTGCACTGAGATGAACCTGTAAGTTCTTTTATATTTGATGTTGTTGTGTGATCCTCTGGAAATGTCCATAAGGCAAACTTTTAGACTCACTTTGCCCACCTGCCTTTAATGCACATGAAAAAGTGCTGGACTCTGATGATTTGGCTTGTTGCCTGTATACATCTTTGTCAAATCATCTCATCTTCAAGATGCCCAAGTAATTGCATCGGAGTTGTAGACAAGGCAACATATCCCCAATCATTCTTACATCTGGATCAAGTAAAGTGGATAGAATATTTCCAACATAAACACAGGTGACTGGGGATCATCTGATAGGTTGATCGGTGATTCAATGAGTCTCTAGAGAGCAGCGATGAACTTTGGGCTGTATGAGAGCTGCTGTGTAGTCTGTTTTCTCTTCTCCCTGCTGGTCCTACTCCTTTGTAATGCACTCCCTCCCAAACTTAGAAGAAGGTTGAGGATTCAACAGCATACCTCGAGCACAGACACACAGAAACACACGTGCAAACATGCACATAGTGCACATATAAAGATACACCAACAGGTACAGGCGCACAGTAACCTGTATATCAACAGATGTTCACAAGTCCTTTTTTCTTTCCAAGTCAAGTCACAAGTCACTTTTGGTTTTAATGAGGTATCTGCCCCCCACCCCTCCTCCCCCCAACAACCCTGAATGGAATGAAGCGACTCTGTTACAAGCTCAGTGTGTTTCACTTTTATGACACTTGTAAATGCAGTTTCCATATAGACTTAACAAGTTGTTTGTACTGCAGTAAATATAAAATGCAGTAGTAAACAACAGCACTCCTCTGCTGCTTTCTGAAAGACCACCACATTGGATAGACATAAAGGAGCAGCACTGTCCCTTGCACTTTCCACTGTCATTCTGCGATCAGCCACCTTTACTTCCATCACAGATAATTGTCTTCTTTGTGATTATTTTGGGACATCGTTCACTGTTTTCCATTTTGTTGCCTATATACTACTCAGTTGTACAAAAAAACAAAATGTACTTATTCATCTGCCTGAATAAACATTAAAGCATTATATGCTACTTGGTTTATACTCATCATCATCAGTTTGTGCTAAATAGTCTTGAATATGTGAGGAAAAAATATAGCAGGGGAGTTTGCACAGCCAGAAGGTAGCAAAGGCCCTCAACAGCCTGCTAGCCCTGAAGTCATTTCTAATAGATAAAAACTGGCAGACATCAGGGTCCCAGGGGAGGGGGGGAGGAATAAAAATTTCATGCTTGTTAATTACCATGGATCCAAATTTTGAATGTGCCCCAAGTGCAGGATGAGACTTCAAACAAAACCAACAAAATAACTGTAGTAATTTTTGGTCTAGACAGGTTACTGATGTATGGAAAATGTATTACACTGAGGGTACAAAACACTTCATTTTATATTACAGGGATCATAAAAATGTGATCCTCATTGATGTTTTAATCTTGTTGTTGGTTAGTAAGCCAGCGTGCCTCTTATTTCACAACAATGCACATTCACATCCACTTAAACCAAATGTCTGCACTCTTTATTCCAGCAAAGCA
Organism: Pseudomugil tenellus; assembly: GCA_037177515.1. NCBI lineage: Eukaryota > Metazoa > Chordata > Actinopteri > Atheriniformes > Pseudomugilidae > Pseudomugil > Pseudomugil tenellus. The sequence goes on from JBAMHX010000016.1 coordinate 20,881,364, forward strand.
AAAATGATTAAAACTAGATTCCATATTAATAGAAAATACATGTTTTATAAGTCTGCAGTACACAGTTTAATGCCATCACTTAATGATAAATGATCATTACCTGAGTAGCCCTAAGTCATATTGCTGTTGGCTGAAGGACCATTTAGTGTGTTTACAATGTCTGTTAAATAATAGATATTATAGATATGTCATATTAATCCAAACTCCAGATTGTATACACCAAAAACATAAACACATTAATGTATTAGTGAAACCACACCTTACATAAACATAACAGTTTATGTCTCCAAAAGTGACAAAAAAGATTAAAGACCTGGGACCAGCTTACCTAACCTTGTGTGGTCATAAATCATTAATTTTACACATTATGTTTATCTTTATAGGTATCAAGTCTTTCAACAAGCACTGATAAACTCCATTATCTATTTTCAGTGATCATATCCTGCAGCGTACATACACACAGTTCTTACTCAAGGTGAATAGCACTGACACAACATGGTCCAGTTGAGTGTTCATGCTGTTTGGATGAGCAGCAGTTCAATGGAAAAGTATCCATCTTTGTAGAAGGCCATGGAAATGTCAATGTCCCTCAGCAAACTAAAGGAAGTCAATCATCCAGGGTTTCCACGATGGAGGATGACAAACATAAAAACCCCTCTGTGACAACCTTTGTGTGACAAACATTTCCATTTCAAAGCCTTCATTTTGCAGGATGTCACATCAATTTATTTTTACATAATGTCAGCTGTGGTTCAGTGGCAATTAGAGGAGAAAAAACAGAGTGACCAGATCTGTCAGAGCTCCAGATTGATAGGGGGCCACATGAGTTCCCCTTGTCATTTTGTATGGCTATCAGAGTTATAGTACATTTATGTGCTTGAATGACTTTATTTCTGTTCTCCTGTGGGAACCTGGTTATAAAATAAAAAAGTCGACCTCTTTGGTATTGATATCACTTCTTCACGCCCTCCATAGCACCTTGTCAAATGTGAAGCTTTGGGTGGCATTTACTGGTTCAAAGGTTCTCTGTGTAATTGATCAGAGCACTGTTTGATCTGTTCTGCTGGCATTTCATACTGCAATGAAAAAAAGGGGATTTTTCAGCTCTGTTGGGCTTTCAAATGTCTGTGATTGCCACCAACAGAAGACTGACATGGATGAATGCTCAACAATCACATCTTCTATGCTCATCTTCAAACTCTTTATCTGTGTGATTTGAATAATAAATCTGTCCAGTTTTATGCACAAATGCATCACATGACTGTGTCCAGAAGAATGTTGCTAATTGTTGTCATCAATTCGTTCTTTGTTTGACTTGCCAAATTGTACTACATCTTTCTTCGTAGTTCCCTTTTCAACATTTATTTTCATTTTTGCTAGGCCTTCGATTCAGTTAATGAAATTCTTTTGTTCAACTGATTCACAGTTGACCAAAGTGGTTACAACTGAGACAGTTTACTCAAACAAGACTACTTCCTTTCAAATTTCACCCTCAAAAGATTAGCAGTCACTAAAAGTCAGTCTAACACTCGCCCACTGGGATTTGTAGCTATTTTGTGTCAAAACCAGCAAATGCTAAATTTAAAATAAATAAATAAATAAATAGATATGAAAAAAACTTTCCTATTTAGACATTTCTTTAATGTGATGAAACAGATTAATATTTATGAGTGTTTGGAGGACAGAATAAGACCATTAAAAAACACATTACTGAAACACATTTTAAAAAGATCAAAAATATTCATCATCCATTTGACTCACTTTTAATTTAATAGGAAATTTTAAAATATACCCTTTTATTAATAATGCTTTTATTAAATGACTGGAATAAAGAAGATTAGAAAATGTCTTTCGAATTTAAAAAAGTAATTGTTATTATATGTATTGAAAGTAAAATATATAATGCTGTCATGATGCTAAAGGTAATTATTTTTAGGAACATTCTATAATTAATATTTATGTTTTGAAACATTGCATAAGAGTTTAACCTTAAAACTTACACTCCCAGATCTGCTTTGCAGTGTCCTCACACATCACATTGCACAACTTTTCTTTTTCTAACACAACACCTTCATTTTACTCTAATCAAACACACACCCTGGCAAGTTCGACACAGCATTGCAAGGGAGAAAAAGAAATAAAGTGAGTGAGCAGAAAAATAAGACAGGAGAGTGACTTTTAGGGGGCATTCACACTGGCACTGTTTTAACTGCTTTAAACCATCGTGGTCCTTCCATGTAAAGTCCAGTTCTGTTTGCAACAACTTTCACACTCTTCGCTTGAAAATGGGAAATCTCAGTTCACATGCACATGAATTTGGGTTCAGTTTGTTGCTGTCTGAAAGCAAAAAAGAGAAAGTGATGTAACATGCATTGTAAAAGACAGCTTCTTATATAAGCTTTGTTTTCAAGCCATTTTCAGTCCTGGCTGATAGAAGAGCAAGATTTTGTTCACATGCACATCTGCATGACATTGCAAGTCAGACAGTTCAATCCGCTTTAGTGAAACTCAGTGTGAAAGCAGACCAAGTCCCCCAGACTGCCCTGGTGTAAATGTGCTTATAGTAGCTGGAGAGACTCAAACTGGATGTGATACAAATTCAGAATTTACCTTTGTTAGAGGGCATTTAAGTGAGACAATTTGCCGAAATTTACTAAGGAAGCTTTAAAAGGTTCAGGTTTATTATGTAAACTAGTATTTGCAAACCCATTACAAACAACATTTCAACTAATGTCCACTTTTAAGAGGTATTTGAAATGAGCAGTGGCAACAGATCGGATCCATGCTTTACAATGTTATTGATATCAACTTGAATTCATCAGTTCTTCTGTTTATTATTAGATTATCTTAGCTTCAGTGTTCTGATATGACTCAAAGGGTGTTTTTCAACCAAAGAAGAACTGGTGCTGGGGCTAGAGCCAGAGCTTTACTGGTTCAACTTCGTGATTTCCAAAGATCTGATTTTGTTTTTGACCAACTGAGATACGGAGACATTGTCCACCATAGACAGTAGTTTTAACTCAACCGTGATGGAGTTCAGGGTGCCGGTTGTTTGGTTCTGTTCACCATGATCACAGTTCAGGATCTGAAAAATGTGGGTTTCTTTTGGGTTGCTTGATGGCGCTGGCTCCCAGTTTCCTTTTTCTTGTCTCTGAAATCTTTTTAAATTTTATTTAATTTGTTGATCAGATTGTCCATGTGCCATACACAGCCAGCTGAAGCCGTCTCTTGCTACAGCTGCTCCGATTTGGCATTTTATTTACTTTAAATCTCTGCCAAGAAACGAGTTTGTGCTTCCAGGCAGAGATCCAAAGTAAACACAGAATCTGCTCCTCAGACTAATTCTGTTTGTTTTGTATAGTCAATTTCTTTGCTTTTATTAAGATGTTGATCTGTGTATAAACTCTATTTAAGCCAGGTAACCCCGCCCCCAGCTGCAGACACAAAACAACCTGGAGCGGTTCGCAACTCTGACCCAACAAAGAGTTGGGGCCTGGATTAACCCAGTTTGAGAGCCAGGAGCCGGAGTTTAGGCGGATGTAAACCAAAAAAAACATGCCATGTCTGAGTCTGGCGCCGAACTAGCACCTGAACCAGCTTGATCGAAAAACACCCAAGAAACTGAATTATTCTAAGACATCATGTAAATCTTCTGTAGATAACTCATTCCTGGTCCAAATCATTACATTACAGGATTACATTACTGGACTGTGTGACGGTTCGTTTTTCCAGAGGTTATGGTTTCTACTAAATAAACACTTCAAACTTCTAACTTTATTTATTTGTAAAGTGCTTTTCATGCCTTAGGCAACACAAAGCGCTACACGTGATTAAAATCAATTCAATTAAAACACACAAACAGATAACAAAGCATTAGCTTACACACAGGTATACATGCACACAAAGACAGACCACCCAACCCACACCCATACCAACTCACACATCCATCCTACACCCACCCCCAACTGCCCTATTCTCTTAAATGGCAGAGCAGTAAATATAAATGTGGAGAATAGTAGCGGGTGTTGCAGCATCACATGGACCCCCTAAATGAGCTTTATGTAAAGTGTGATTTCTGTTGCTAGCATTTTGAAGAAGTTGATCCATTTAAAAAAATCCATTCTTTTATGAGAAAAGACTCACTTTGCTACCCTGACTTGCATATTACAGCATAGTTGTTAAACCACAGAAGTAATCTAGCATGTTTTAGTGCCTGCAAGGCCCCTGACTGAATTTCACTAGCGTTTATTACCCCTTCAGGAATCTCACTCTCTGCTGGACCTTGTTAAACCTGCAGGAATTCAAAGGCGTGAAATTGTTCATCACTGTTAGAGTCTATATAACAACAAGAAAGGATTTTTTTTTTTTTAAGTCCTTACAAGGATTTAATGATTTAATTGACAGTATAAATCGAACTGTTGGGCAGTAGACAAAAGCGGAGGTGGCAGGAAAGGGAATGAATAAGGTATGCCATGAATGACAGACCAACGATGGAGTTGATCTTGGACTGGAAGCAGCTCTGATCAATATATAATTAGTTCAAATTCATGTAGTGAGCTGGCAAACAAGAAGCCATGTAACATTGTCTCAAGACCTTTTCCATCTTTCTGTCTCATTTTTGTCTCTGTGTTATTCTCCATCCAATATCAATTATTCATACAAGGGTTTCAACACACACTGTAAGTCTCAAGATATTCTGTCAACTTACGCTAGCTCAAGTCTGTTTGGCTCTTTTCTCACTGTTGTCCTCAAATCCTTCTTTCTATATCCTTGTCCTGTACTCTAAACCTTGACAGATCTCCTCCCCACACACATAGGAAGATGTGAAAAAATGGAGGAAGCATTGAGTATTTTTTACCTGGAATCATTCTTAGCCCAGCTATTTATTCAAATATCAATTTAATTTGTCATCGTGGAACCATTAACTTTTCACATTCATCTGCAGCCATTCCTGATCAATTTTCAGTAGTGTGTAGGGTTAGCTTGTGTGTTCTCCACACCCAGAAATGACCAGAGTAGCTGGCACCCCTCCATGGCCCCATCTGTTTCTCTGCCAGCAGATAAGTGGAAAACAGCTCTCCATGACTCCCTGGAGACAAGCCGTACCTAAACGTGATTTGGTTGTACCGGGCATTAAGCCAGATGATGATAGGCACAGATACAAATGTGAAAATACATAGACATGGCCACATGCTTCAGTTGGAGCATCCTCTGAGCATACTACACGCTGAACCGAAACGCTCACAGCCGCCATGTTTTAAGAGAGGAAGCTGAACTTTTCTGAAGGTTTCTTGGCTGTAATGCAATTTTATGAAACTACATGTTTCCCTATTCTGTTTCCTCCTGTTTTATGTTTTTCTTCATTTGTTCTTGCCAGAGGAAGTTTTAATTAAGTTCCTTGGACTGTCATGATAATACAGACTGTACATATAAAATGGCTTTGATGTTCTCACCAACATTAACCCCAACCATTCATAGCTGTCATGTCTGCTGTTTGTTATTTTCTTTTTCCATGTTTCCTTTTGACCTCCTTGACTTAATTTCTTTGGTTCAAATTGCAATGAAATTAAAAGCTAATCACTTTCAAAAGCGAAATTGAGTAAATTCAACTGAGGGGTTCTGGTGTTGTGTGAGCTTGAATTATGAGGATAAGTCAATACTAAATTTCACAAAGATAGGACAGCCACTCAGGTCTGTTCACATCTTCTAGCAGAAAAAGTTAGTATTGTGTTGAAAATGCATAACATATACATATAATTTCTGTTCACAAGTTGCTTAAAACTTAATCTTGAGCTTTTAAAGTTTGCATTAAAGAAGTCAAATAAGCCCTTTAGTAAACAGTCTTGTCCAGCATTTGCTCTAAATGAGATTTTTCCCAAGAAAGTTTAAAAATAACCTGCAATGATGTTGCATTAAAAATGATTCATTCTTCTTGATAATTAACATTATTTTTTTTAGAGGAATTAGTATTCTTAGATACAGACTTCCTGGGATATAGAGGTGTGGCGTCAATGCTGTTGCGGTACTTTTTTAAAGCTCACTTCACTTTTTTTTCTTTTTTCTTTTTAACAGCTTTAGAACATCAATACATACTTAAATAATAGGACTGGCAGGTCTCCCAAGCCCTACAGGTCATATCTTTTAGTATTACATAGAAGATAATCGCTGAGCATCAGATATAGGACAATGCCCTGTGACCTCCAGCAGTTGTCTAAATTATGAAAACCAAGCTTAAAATGCAGACTTGACTCTAGACAGGTTTCTATAACATGATGGTTATTCATCCTGACACAGTGCTTTTAATGTTGGCCAGAATTGTCAGTGGTTTGTTGCTATGTCACAAGATATGAACATTTGTAATTGGAAACTTAGCCTGGGATGGTGAGTTTGCATTGAGAGCAAGAAGCTCTGTTGGTGTCTGATTGTCTGTCTGCTCTTGTTTGCTGTGATTTGTGGTGACTGGTAAATCTGCAAGTGCTGCAACATTTTGGAAGATTTAAAGCTGCTCCTTGCCCATGGGTTGTCAGAATATTGTCATCTAATGCCACCTGATACTTCTATGAGATAATCTACGGTTATGTTTGAATGTCCACACACTATATAGCTGTAATGTCTTTTTCTAGGGGTCTCCAACTATCCAGAGAAAAAAGTAATGCAAAATTACCCACAATTCACCTTGACAAGCAGTGAGTCACTAGCTAGATAGATCAGTATAGACCACAATGCTTTGGGGAAGGTGCTCAAAGTGACACAAACTTCAAAAGATGCTAAAAAAAACTAAAAATAATATCTTTTATTGAATAGATATGCAACAAAGAAAAAAATAACTAAAATAAAATATTTTAAAGGAGTTTAAATTGGATTACAAACTACATTTTGCATGGTTGTTGTGGTGACAACTGGAAGTCATAAGATCGACTATAAGCAGAAAATAACCCGTTTCATATCTGAATGGCCAACATGACAGCACTATATAGTGTAACCCTATGTGGTAAATTAAGGGAGTAGTGTGCACATTCAAACAGCCTGTCTGGTGTCATCTTGTTAAGTATTAAATACAAACCTATCAGCAACATTATGACAGCATTTCCCCCATGTCTTCTTGAATTAAATACTTAAAAAGAAAGGTTTTTTATAGACTAAATGACAATTCTGTATAAATTACTGTTGTGTATGAAATCGGAAGACTTCTCCTTTAAATCTAAAAACCAAATTAGATATGCTTATGCTGCCCCTAAAAATGGGGACCAGCCACCCACTTGATGTCAGATTAGCTAAAGCAGCACATTAAGCTTATTTTCATGGTTTGGGAAGTGTTTACTCTGGCTCTCTCTGGCTCTCTGCTTTGTTATTTTGCACTCCTGTTATTTCTCCTGTCACAAGTCAAGCAGAAGGAACCAGTTACATTTGGATATCCAGCAATAGATCAAATTAAGCCTCTCATTCCAATTTTCCACCCCCAGCATTATATTCAGCCTTTGGTATCAGCCAGCTCAAAGAGGGGACCAGCACTGAAGTGGTCACGCTGGTTTTACTAAACAGACTCTTCTGTCCCAAAAGCTGCTACCTAGTAAAAAAAATCCTGTAACCCAACCCTGAAACTGTTCTACAGACCGATATCCCCTCTTGTTCTCCACCCACCCGTTTTTATCTTTTTTGCATCCCCTTGTTGTAACATATTCCCATGCATACCCTCGGTCCTCACACTTTCTCCTGCCTCCCCCCCTGTGACCTCTTGCCAGGCACACAGGGGCTTTTTCAGTATGTGTGATGGCAGAGGATTGTGGGATTACAGAGGCAGTTTTAATGATTTTGCCCCCCGGCCCAGATCAATCAAAGAAATACGGTTAAGACTTTTCGACAAAATAAGAAGCTCTCACCTCTACAAGACATGTACATTTATTTATTCTAAAATATTTACTTATTTTCAAACTTGTACGGGATTTTCCAGAGTGTAGATAGTGAATCAGATCTGTCTCTATATTTGGTTAAAGCTACTACAAAGACGGCTGATTCATTTGTGTGGGCGTGGTGTTGTTAAAGTCAGAAGCTCGTCCTTAGCTGAATGTTATTCCCCTCTAATCTGCACATCTTTTTTTCTCTACCTTGCACCCAACTGCGAACGCTCTCCCCATCTCTTGCTGCTCAGGTTTGACAGCAGAACTGTGGCACGTCTTACAAACACATTGCAATTAGCATCATGCGCTTCAGTGCACCCCGAACGGCTAGTTGATGAAGTTCAATCAATTCCCCTTAATTATAACTTTCACTGAAACGCCTCTAATCTCTTCAAAACTTTGATCTTTCAAGGTTCTTTTTTTCTTTGCAATAACAAGCTGAGGCAGGTACCTTAAAAAATAGCTGTTTGAGTCTGTGTTTGTTTCTGTCTAACCTCTACTCTCACCCTTTCCCTCCAGACATTGACGACTGCCAGTCTAATCCATGCCAGAACGGAGGAACCTGCATCGACGAGATCAACTCTTTTGTGTGTCTTTGTCTGCCCAGCTATGGCGGAGCAACTTGTGAAAAAGGTAACAAGGCGAAAGAAAACACTGCCATCTCATTTATTCATTATCTCATTGGGCTGAGTTTAGTGGAGGGAGAGGAAAATAGTAGAAAGTTGCTCGTGGAGAGAGGAAAATGGTGGAGGATAAGAAAATAATTGAGGGTAGAATGAGGAGATTGTGAAATTGTTAAGAAAAGACGGTGGGGTAGAGAAACAAAAGAATGAAACGTAGGAGGTAGAGAAACAAGGATGCCAAAGGAAGATGAAGAGAGAGGAGACGGACATGACGGTGATGAGAATGCGGGACACGAGAAAAAGACATTCAGAAAACAGAATGTGTAGAAAACAATGAGAATCCGGAGGATTTTTAATGGGGTTGTGTAAGCGCATACAGAGCCAGTCAGAAAGGGAGAGGTCAAATCGAATCCACGCAAAGAGGTGGAGGAGGGAAAAACTGAGGGAAGCCCCGGGGAATAACGAATTAGGCTTATATAGAGCACCTGCGTCCAGCTGGTCTTGTCTCCTATTATGGTAATTCCCATGTGAGAAGGAGGTCATGAAGGAGGCTGTTCACAAACATCACATTACTTACAGATAAACATACAACAAATTAGAAATATTCACAGTGTACATTAGGGTTAAATCTACGCTGAAATTTATCCTCATAACCTGTTCCCCAAAATCAGGAAATGTGCTGGACTTTTAGATGAAAGAATGTAGACTTCAGATACATGAAGGAATCAACACCAACAGCAGAGAAAGTAAATAAACTAAGAAACTTACATATTTATATATAATTCCTAATATATTTAACTAATAAATAATTAAGAAAACGCTTGTTCATCACAAATTATTTGTCTCGATAGATTTTCAGTTTACTTATGTGGACATTTGGTATTTGTACGTTCCTGTTTAGGGATTTTTTTTGCCTTGTTTTATATTCTGTTAACCTCATCGCTCGTAAAGGAGCGCTTTTGGAAGACAAGTGAGAGAGCATGGTTGGGAGATGAGGACGTGTGGCATTTGGATTCATCTTTGGCTTATATGACCAATAAGCTCTGCTGATCCAGCTTGATCTCTGACCTCATCTGTATGGACAGCTGTGACTGTGAATAATCTACTTTTTTTCATGGATCTGATTTTCATTGTCTCCAGTGCTTTTTTTACTGTTCCAGTCTGGTCTGGTCTGATCTGGGACTCTGAGGGCAGAGCAATCGATGCCAAGCTGACAGAGTGAAGAGAATGAAGTGTACAAGGAAATGTTACATATATGGCACATGCAAGTTGCTTTTAAGCAGTCAGCTTGAGCTGCTCTGCTCCTTCGCGTCTGATTTGTCCAACACTCTACATGTTTCTTTATTCTACATGCCACCTGTCAGCTCCTCTAATCTTAAATGTCTATTTAAGCACCAAACTTCCCATCTAGTTTTTCTCATCCTTGCTGTCCCTACAGCTGCAGCTGCCCTATTAACATTGTACACCGCCTGCTTTTTTTAGTCTCTCCACCTCCCCGGCAACCACCTGCAGACTTTCATTTATCACGCCAGTATATTGAAAAAAGATATGCCCACTGAAGGATAACATATCCACCTAGATGTCACACTTTCACATATCCCTTGATAAAGATTTACAACCATGTTTTGTTTGTTTGATTTGATCGTGTTTAAAATTACTAGATTTTCTAGAAAAAACATCTTTGGCTGACTTCAGGCTTGCTTGTAGAACAATAATGGCTCAATACTGCAGTCCTAAATAACACACATTAACTGTCAAAATTCTGCTCAAGTAGATTTTTGCATAACAAATTCCTTGTGTTTATCTCTTTGCAACATATGTTGCAAAGATCAGGGTTGCACTGAGAAAAAATGATCTCTAGAATCCCTGTTTAAACTAAAAACCATTAAAAGGATGCAGGTACTGTTACACACTGATGTAGAATACATAATGAGAAGTGATGATGTGGTATTTTCACTTCTCGTATTGTTCCAGTGTCCACCACTTCAGCCACAAGGAACGTCTACCACAGCAAATAAAAGCACTATTCACTTCCGTTGCCTGGTAATCAATCCTTTATTTTCCCAGGAGATTTCATCCACACTGGCAGAGTTGCACAGTGAAAATGAGACTTATTAGGGAGTCTTTCTGTGGGTAGTGCAAAAGGTCCTGTGAAATGCTCAGCTTCTTTACATTAAGGCCACTTATTAAAGCTTGAGCTGTGGAAACATTTATTCAGTCTGAACAAGTTTCTCTTATTGTGACTTTTTCAGACTTGAGGATTTCTATACTCGTTATTTAGTGCAGTTTTGTCTCTGCTGTTCCGCTTTCGTAGCACACATTTCTTGAATATGGCTCACATTTGATATGCACTGGAGCTGCATGTATGTTTCCCTTTCCTGCTGTGTTGCTGCCATCATGGCTTATTGGGAGCAGCAGGACTGATTGTGTAAAATGTCTCTGTTTTTCCATCACTTTTAGCTGTTGTCACTCTGTGCCGCCAGACAGGGAATTCAGCTCGGAGGAATACAATTCGCAACAGGCATTTTGTCCTATCATTTCAGCATGATCTCAGCTTGATATGCGGCTGAATCTCAGCTTGATATCCAGATTGAAGTCTGAGCGATGACATGTGCGGTAGAGATGAGCTACTGTTCTTTTGTTCCACCACAGCTTCCATTCCTTTAAATGTCATCCAATTGGTCCCTGTCTCGCAACAGCGGTAAAGTTTTCCCTCTCATTTGCTGTGTGTGCTTATGTGCGACTATGTGCCTAAATATGTGAAGTTCCACGCATTGCAAACTCACAGCCTTGGATGCAGGGTACATCTGGTCCACTGCAGGCTCTCTCTCTGGCCTGTTACCATGGTGATCCCTTCTCAGAGTCAATAATAGTAAGTTGACAGGGCTCAAGTTCTCCAGTGAATGTACAAAGAAACCAAGAGAGAGAGAAAGGAAGAAATGTTTTATCTAAAAATTCTAACAATTATATTTCAAGTTCACCTTTTTTCCTCTTCCTCTGCTGATGAGTAGTTTTAAGAGATTAATATTCTGACATCACGTGAAGATTCATCTGTAAATTGTATGTAATTGTGTCACTATTTTACATATTTTTATGTTGGAGTTTTAATTAAAGATTAATATTTGTTTGAAAGCATAAGCAGCTGGGCTTATATAAACACAGACACCAGTCGGTGGCTTCCCTTTTCGTCTCAGTCCATAACAGAAACTGAAGGCTGAGCCTGTCCTGCTGATTTTTTTTCGCTGGTTGCCTAATCAGTGGAGACAAAACCCAAATCTTCCCCAGCCTGTCTGATGCAGAATGTGACAGAGAAAGCACAAGCTCGCATCAGCTGCTTTCTTCCAGTCATCCTTCGCTTTTCATCTTCATCCTTGTTACTCCTCTACTACTGACTCTCTTTTGTCTTTCTAGGGAGAAAAACAACGTGTACAGCTAAGAAAGCTAAGAAATTTGTTGCTTTGCTATCCCACCACTGTAGACGCCTCTGTTTCATGTTTTTTTTTGTTTGTTTTTTTTGCATTTCTTTTTACTCCCTACATTTCTGCTGTCACTCCTTGCACTTCATGCATCTTTTTATTCCTCTCATCTCTGGTGCACCGAAGGAGGCGTTGTTACACTCTGAGAGCATTTTAGTGTGTATGTGTATCCCTGTGTGTCACCGTATGAGGGAGCATGTTTGTGCAGAATGCACCTGCTGTTTCCTGCGTGCGTGGGTGTGTAGGTTTTTGTGTGGTGAGTTAGCATTTTCCAGGAGCAGCAGAGCTCTAAAGTCTGAAAAAACCTTAAAGTAAAAGCTCTTTGCTCATCCGACTGAAGACAGTTACATTCAGATACATCACTGACATAATGAACTCTGTTACCCTTTCATTTTTCTCCAACTTTACTCAAACCTCTCATACAGTTCTGAGGAGCACATGGACCGGTTGTGAAATATTCACATTTTGGAGAATGTTGTTTTGCTTTTTTTGTGTGTGTGTGAATCCTGCAGGTCATTGTTTCATGTATTGCTGCAGGAGTTCTATTAATGTAGCAGACTGGAGAGTAAAGACAGCTCATTGCCTTCCTGTGCAATGAATCTTGTACTTCATTGCCTCAGTTGAAAGTACAGGAGAGCGAGCTCCTCTGAGGAGCTGATGAGATGAAAACACTCACCTGAAACACTTACAGAAGCTCTAAAAACAGATGATTACAGGTGTAGGAGACCGTTTTTCCTGTCAAGGATGAGGACACTGGTTTCTTTAGATTGAGAAGAATGTAAATTTAATAACGAAGATAAAAGAAGTTCAACATACAGTTAATATTGAAACATGAAGGGACAAAACATTAAGACATACAGACATGGTACGAGGTC
>JBAMHX010000016.1:20903122-20913568 GCA_037177515.1 Pseudomugil tenellus
GTGGACCAGGGCTGGCTCGCAGGCGGCAGCGGCGTGGACCAGGGCTGGCTCGCAGGCGGCAGCGGCGTGGACCGAAAAGGGGTTGTCCGTATTGCCAGCCTGGAACCCCAGAAAGGCGAGGCCTCCTCCGACTCCGAGTCAGACTCCGGGCCAAATGGTGGTATCCACCATTCGTTGGGGCTGATGGTGATGGTGGCTCTCTTCCTGCGTCTTTGGCGCCGGGAAGGTCTCCGTCCTCTGGAGCACGAAGGAGGGCATTTCAAAGGCTCAGGGTCCTGGTCCTGACACCTGGGCATGTTCCTTTCTGCTTCTCTGCGGAAGTACTCGAAAAAGGTAATTACCTCACTTGCTGGGTCCATGTCTGGCGGGTTCATTCTGTTATGGCGCGGGGAAGGTGATGGACCCAAATGCAGAGTGGTTGAAGCAGGAGGCAGCCAGGGTGGACTGTAGCAGGATTTATTCAAAGAATTACAAACTCCAGAACGTTATACATAATGAACCCGCAAGGGGGAAAGAAAACCAAGGGTATAAATAAACTGGAAACTGAACAAGACACAGGTGAAAACAATTACCAAAATCAAACCAGGTGAACTAATGAACAGATACATGAAGCTGGGACAGAAAGTAATGGGCAAAACAGGAAAAACTACAAAATAAAACAGGAAACAAACGCAACCTAACCCAAAACCCTAACACTTATAGTCAGACCTTTCAGCTAGACATTAATTAAGAGCAAGGTAATTAAGCTAATACATGAATGTCCTCTACACCATAATCAAAACAAGTATCTAAAGCAATAAACTTAGGATTTCTTTTGTAGCTTCAGACCCATAAAACAGGCACAACTTAGATTGGCGATAATACGTGGATGGGTGATTGGGAGAAGATCCCAGTTAGTTATAGTATCCTCTCACATTATAGCAGCATATTTGCACTACTTGGATTCACCCCACCTCAACCTGACAGCTACCCCACCAATTCCAATCATGTATATTCATCCTAGTGTTACAAAATGCACAAATATCACAGGACATAGATATACAAGCTAATGTCTGCTTTAGAATCATCTCATAACCTTTGTTTATTGAGATCCCAAGGTTGCAAATCATGGCACGCTTTATGTTTTAAAGTTTGTCTTTAGGAGAGTCTTTCACCTCAATTAGATCAGATGAGGTGCGTCAGTGCAAAGCTATGGTTATGCTCTGCTGGGTTCAGATGGGTTCATTGGATAAACAGTAAGACTTTATTTTATGCGCTGCATTGACTTAGATGAGTAAAAAATATGCAAGCAGTGCGCCATTGTTCAGGAGAGCAGGTACGCAGCTTAGAGGGAACAATGGCAAGTCCTAGTTCTTTTTATTCCATCTTTACAAAATTCTAACTTATTCTCAGATTAGCTTGGTTTATTTGCAATTCAAGGTACTTTGAACAATATGGTCCAATGAGATGAATTAATTTACCTTAATCCAATTCTAATCCAAATAAATAACATTTCACATTTGTTAATTTTGTTAATAAAAATGTCAATGTATAATCAGTTAAGGAGGTTATGTTGTCTTTTCGTCATTTTAGTCCTTGATTTTTGAGCATTAATGGGCTGGTAGGAACTATAGGAGGTTAAAAAAAAACAAACAAACTTCTAACTGAAAGAAAACTGCAGCAAAACCAGATTAACGAACTGGAACCTTTTGCCTTGTGAGGTCATCAGGGTTGGGAGAACAGAAAAGAGCAGATAAATTATTGGCAATCTAGACTGGATGGAGCTTTTTCGATGTCTATGAAGAAAATCTGGATTTTCATGATGGTGACAACTGGCATGGTCTTTTCTGTTTTCTATGTTTTCTGGTCAGATATAGCAATCGGTTACTCTGAAAGAATATTAGCCTGACTTTTTTAATAAGTGAATGGAAAGTCTATTTGTATATTCTGATATTACTGTCTACCCACTTATTTTAGAATACTAGTGAGAACGGACATTGCATGTTACATATTCACCATAATTTAAACATTTTAATGTACTTTCGTTGTTTTTGTGCCCATCTATGTAAACTGTGCATCCTGTGGGAATTTTAGCCTAATTACTGTAAAGGCTCATGTTGCCCCAACATTTACCTCAGCGTCCTCCATCAGCATCAATCTGTATAGACACATCAGTGGTATAATTATGCAGAATGAGTGCGGAGACTAGCATCAGCCATTTGTGTTGTGCTCTGTAGCTGTTAAACAGTAACATGCATTACTACTAATTGTAAGAATCACAGTATTTGGATGTTTCATTAATCAACACTGGGTTGGTAATAACCATCATTAATTCCGCTGACATTTGCACATTTGTGGCACTTCCTCACCTTTTGACGCTGGCTATCTGCAGATTCTCTCTTTCAGTCACTTCCCTCCCTGTAGACCACTGTCATCTGCCCTCTTGCAAATGGCACACTGAGCTGTCAACCTTCAAAGAGCTACACAGCGAGGAAGCAAATTGGCACGACACACATACCCACTAGCACACGCAAATGCAAACACATGCTGTTTTGTCATTCAAGGGGATCTAAAAGAGAAGAGCAGCAGAAATATCACTCGATGATGTAGATAAACGACCCAATCAGTCAGCTGGAAGTGTACGGCCTTTTATTTCCTAACTGCTGTTCACTAGAGTCTGTGGGAATATTAATTGTTGAAATGTGCTCCGTCCTTCTCTCCCCATCTGACAGAGGGAAAACCAGAAAAAGGAGACGACTTGAATAATGTCTAAATATTTGAAGAGGTTGATGTGTTCTCAGGCTTTGAGCTTCGCTGTCAAAGTGTGGGAGAAGAAATCAGCAGAGACTAGGATGAAGATCTGAGGGGGAGAAAAAATGCTTGTTTACTTCTGATCCTTTTTTCTTATTTTCCCTTATTGTCTTTCACTGTCTCTTTGTTTTTCTTATTTCCCTCCTCTTACTCTGAAGCTCCCAGCTTACTTAATTCACCTTTTTCTCCTCTTGAGACAAGTTTAGTTGCAATATGATAAATTCCTGTATTTTCTTTAGGTCGGCGTGAAATGTTGCATGAAATCGACATTAGTCTCTTGAAGCCTAACCTGGAAAAGTCTCTCCACTTCTCACCAAACTAATAATAAAACCAACAAATAACATGTTTCTCCTGATAAACTAGCAAACAAACCAAAGTTACCATTAGTTTCCAGTTCTTTTATTTAATTTGACCTTATCCCTCCACTTCTACTCTTTCTTGACAAAATAGTTTTTCACTGAATGAAAAATAATAATACGAATTCTATAAAAAGGAGAAAATTGGAGATTATTTCAATTTGATTACAGTTTGGCTGAATTAGGTTTTAGAAACAAATCTGCTAAGTTTAAATTTGTGATTTGGCATTAAATGCAGCTTTTTACAACCTTCATTCCTCCCAAAGCATGAGCGTGGGAAACGGTGGGACTGACACAGACCTTTTATGATCAGGAAATATTGAGACTACTTTGTAGTATTTAAATTAAATGTATATATTGTTTCCAGAGGTATGAGAAGCTGTATAGGCCATAATTCATTCTCTATCTCACATACATATATTCTCTCTCTCATATTCGTAAATTCTTACTCTGGAAGAGTACGTTTGTGTGAGCAAAAGTATAGTGGAGACGAAAGGCAGGCAATTTATCGCTCTGTGATTGGCCGAGGTTTGTGACTCGTGTTTGCGTCCCACTAAAAATGGATGGTACAAGTGAAACTGGAGTAGTGCCGTAGGAGGCCATTACTGTGTAACAGAATATTTGATCATCTCCACATTGTCTTCAACTCTTTAATGTCTAATGTGCCTAGCATAACCCATCCTGCTGTGGAAAATCAGATGAGAGAAGTGAACTACGGCCCCAGCTAGACAATGCTGAACGAGGGGCAATGATACAATATTTTGCAATATATTGGAAATCCTATTTGAAAAAATATATAAATTGCTATTTTTCTTTACTAGAATTTAATGGTAAGAAAAGTGTCACAGCATGAAGTGTTCAAACCTGCTGCGTGCTACATTTGATTGCAGAATAAATGAGACTTATATTTCATGTGCAAGATGAATAAAGAAGTTAAATTAAATTAAGAAGGTAAATCTTTATCAGTTTAGATGTGTTGTTTATTTAAAAAGATGTAAAAGGTGAATGGGTTGTACTGGTAAATATTTTGTTGGGTCAAGATGCTGGTTCAATGTCAATAAATAATTCTGTTATGTGTTATCTGTTACAGTGTGTTTGACTATCGATCCAATATCATCACACAAAATATTGTGATATTTCAATATATCCATAATCAATGCACCCTCAATAGTTTCTAGAAATGTGAAATGTACTTTTTTTTTTTTACTCTGGTGACAGGAAAGGGCTTTGGACCAAAAGCAGCTGCGAAACAAACTGTTTCAACTCTTCCATATCAAATTTAGGTCAATTGTTAACATTCATTTTTGAATTACAGGTATCCACATAAAAAAACAACATTAATAATAGAAATCAGTTTAGACAATGAAGGTTTTACCATATTCTAACGCTGCTATAGGAGACTAGCATCATGGATGCAAATAGATGAAGCATTTCCTGCAAACTTGTTGTGTTCACATTAAACTCTGGAATTTTTGTATCAGTAACTAATCAGGATGCCCAAGCAGCCAGTGTAGTACTCTTTTTTTCCTTAGCCATGCTTTTGTTAGGAGAGCTGAACATGATTCTGCAACTTCAACTATTTTTCTTCTAGTCAAAGAACCCAGAAACAGCTGCAAACATTTGCACTGAAATAACTGCAGAAGAGGTGATGTTTTATCAGTCGCTAACTATTTTCCCTAAATACACTGCAGGTTAGCAAAAATGAGTGCAACTCCCATTTATAGAAACACATATTTACAAACCTCAAACTCTCTGAAGCTCTGAAATGAAAAACAACCTCCAGACAAAAAGAGTTTGATTTCATTTTTTTCATGTGGGTTTTTGTTCTTTTGCTTTTGATTGTCATTTATATTATTTCTTTTGGTTTCTCTATTTTTTATGTTTCCTTTTATTTTATTCTTAAAAACAAACAATAAAGTAATGAAAAGACTGTATATGAGGTTACGACAACTAGAAAGGTTTTCTCTGTGAGATATGCGTTCATTGGTTTGATTTGTCTTAGGGTTTAATGAAAACCCGGCTGTCATGGTGCAAAATTATTCCAGGATTGTTGGATCAACAGAATGTCACATGTCCACTCATTCTTAACAATCCTTATCTCTGGTTCTGGGATGGAGGGTTGGGTGGGGAGTGGGGGATTCAATCCTTTCATCAAGGGTTATCTCCAGGGGGTTACAAGTATGTCTGACTTTAATCAAAGTCCCAAGCAATGTCAGAGTTTGGGTAGAGCATTTTTACATAAATGTGCGAAATAAATTTCATTTATCAAAGGACTGAACTTTCAACCATGTAACATATTCAGTACAAGTAGCAAAAAGTCTCATCATGTTAAACTCGGAATTGTCTCACTCTGGAGCAGCGTTGCCAACCAGAGGAGCACTAAGCTACCCAGAGGACACTGGACCTGTTTAAATGGCTAATTGGGTTTCATGTCATTAGCTCCTTTCGAGGTCATCCGATTAAAATTCCACACTACCAAGAGAAATTTGAGCAGGCAGAGTAATGAAGCAATGCTCTTCATTAATATCATTTACATAAGAACTGCACTTACAGCACGGCTTAATAGACTTAAGTAATGAAATAAAGAGTAAATCCATTTGTCTTTTTGATCAGTTCTACCAGGCAGCAAAGTCTTGTGTTGGATTAGCAAACAGAATAATTCTGTCTTACAGATAAAACACGCAAGTTCATGTGTCCAACTGTATTTTGCTTTACATAGAGGACAGACAATCAAAAGCCTATTGAAGAACCAGCTTGTATCTGCTAGATGTTAAATGGTTGTACTGACACGCAGAGATCATGTCTGTAATTTGTTTGTGACATTGTTTTTATTTGACCCTGTGATGGACTGGTGACCTGTACATGCCTCTGCTGCTGGGATAAGCTCCAGCTTCCCTGCAAGGCTGAATTGACTGAATTGAGATGATTGAACTGAATTAATTCTAATTTAACTTTTTTCCATCCATTATCTACTATCTTTTCTATCCATTATCTACCGCTTATTCCTGAACGGCGCCGCGGGGGGCTGGACCCAATCCCAGCTTACAATGAGCGAGAGGCGGGGTACACCTCGAACAGGTTTCCAGTCCATTACAGGCCCAACACACATAGACAAACTCCTTTTCACTCCTATGGGCAATTTAGAGTCCAATCAGCCTATCCCCAACATGCATGTCTTTGGACTGTGGGAGGAAGCCGGAGCACCCGGGGAGAACCCACACTAACATGGAGAGTCCACACAGATAGGCCACCACCCGAGCCAGGGATCGAACCAGCAACCTGCTTGCTGTGATGCTACAGTGCTAACCATTAACTTTTTTCCCCTAAATTATTTTTTTTGTTTTGTTTTTTTTTATCTACGTGTATGTTGAGGGAATATGTGAAGATTTTTTACTCTTTTATCCTTGACGTGTAAACTCACAATTTATTTTTCACACTTTAAGGAAAAAGAGATGAAAACCTTTTTTAAGACATCTGCAATCATTGTTGTTTTTATTTTGCTTCCTCTCCCTTTCTGGACCCACATACAGCCATCATGCATGTGTTTATGTCAGATTTACAACATGACAGGTTTCAATCGATTCAGTGAGACCAATGAAAGGCTTTTCTAAGCAACTGGGGCATATTGTATGGTGCAATGGTTTTTTACTCATTCCACATCATGATTACTCACCTTCCATGAGTAAGTAACTATTTTTTTCTTTTTTTTTTTATGAGTAGCTTTCAGGATCCGCTTTAGATTTAAAGTACAGACCTCACAGAGACAAATTATGGCTTTACCTGGGGAGAAACAGTGTCAAAATGACCCACTGAGTGAAATAACGTGATGGAACTTTTTACAAATGCACCTCAGAATACCTTGCACAAAACTTTAACAGAAGGGGGCTTGAACAGGATGAAAAGCACAGGTTCTCAACCCCTTATTTTCTAAAGAAAAGCTTTCACGATAGACTGCTTTGCACTCTTCTCCTTTCTCTCCTTTCAGCACCTGTCCTCCATAGCCAAATGTGCATATCTCTCTGCATGCTAAGCAAGGCCCCATACGGCCCAATTTGCACTGGCAAAATTACTGGTGTCGCTTCCCATTTGCTAGGGGAGAAGCCGAGGCCATGTCCTGATCTAAATGCTGTTAAGGCGGGAGAGAGAGAAGGAAGGGTTGTGGTACGGCTAACAGATTAACAACAACTAAACATACATTTACACACATTTGCATGCCCTCATCTATGCACACTAACAGTGGAAAGCATGAAGCTGAAAGCCACATCTAACCCCCAGAGAGATGAGAGCAGGGGCGATAGATAAGAGAGATGGAGAGGGGGAGCATAGGATACGATAGAGGGAGAGTCCGTGTGCTGACAGGACTGTGACGGAGCTTAATTACCAAGCGAGCACTGCACACTGGAAGCAATTTCTAAGGATTGTTGCCATTTGAATAGATTAAAATGTCCATTTACTGGACTAAGCTGTCTCACCGCCGGCTGGCTTCTGCTGTGGATTAAAAGTCAAATCAAAGAGAAGAAGACACAGGCAGAGATAGAGGGATGGAGGCAGAGAGATGTGTCATAAAGAATACTTTAGGCAATATCTTTGTTGCATAACAAAAAGAAATACTAAATGAATAATGTTCTACCTCTCCTCACTCCTAAATCCTGCTGTTCTGCTCCTGAACAGTTCAGTGTGGGTGTTTATCAATAACACAACCTACACTTGTCTGACCACATGGATTTTGGATACAATAATCATTTTCTTTTTCAATTAACTGCCCTCCTTTTTTTTACAATCCTCCTTGCAGACACTGAAGGCTGCGAGCACTCCTGGAGGAAGTTTCATGGTCATTGCTACAAGTACTTCAGCCACAGGCACACCTGGGAGGATGCTGAAAAGGACTGCAGGGAGCACAGCGGCCACCTCGCCAGCATCCACACAGCAGCCGAGCAGAGCTTCATCAGAGGTTGGTGGAAGAGACAGACTTAGCAAAAGCAGCATGGCCCGTGGATCCGATGTTTAATGTTTATTTCATCCGACTGCTTGGTAAGAAACGCAAGGTTAGGAAGATTAATGTAGTAGTTTTATTAGTGATTAGAACTCATATTCAATTCAACTTTATTTGTATAGCACCATTTCATGACCATGTCGTCTCAAAGCGCTTCACAGAGATCAGCCAATAGGATAATATGAATTGTCTTATTCAAGATTACGTGATGCGTTAATTCCCAGAATTTGAGTCTTTGGAAAATGATTTCTGAGGACATAATTCACTTTAAAAAGTGTAATATGTAAACTGTTTGCTCAAATTGTTTGGAAAATACAAGTTAAACAAAACATTTTTTTAATCGATGTCCCTCTCTCACTTTGGTTATACAGATATCCTGAATGCACACGGCTTTAGTTTTCCAGGGAGATTCCCATTTCCCAGTGATACTGTTGTTATAACTGCAACTTTTGTTATTACAAAGTAACAATGCCTCATCAAACTAAAAAAAATGTTTAATGAGAGGAGCATGCATAATACAGATTAGGTACATAAATTATCCTCCCTCAATTTACAACCTTGTTTACCATGTGCATTAAACATAAATTCATGTCATTGGTTCAATTTGAATCCAAGCATATTTCATCTAAGTTTACAAATATTCAGGTTTATTTTCCGTTGTAAAATGACACTGTATCAGTTTTTATTTGAAGTTTAACACTGAAACAAGTTGTTAAACTTGCTCATCCAGTTGCTGCCAGGTGATGCAATGTGCTAAAGCAAAACACAGCTGTAAGGTGATGTAGGAAAAGTAGCTGCTCAGCCTCTGGATGCTGCAGGGCAACGATGGTTTCAGGAATGTGCATAATGAATGCCAGGGTGCCATTAAAATGAGTCAAGAGTTTTAAGGTGGGAAACTTACTGTGATGCTGCTTTAAGGTTGATTTTTCAATTGCGTGAATGTTTTGGTTTCAGATTCTTCCATTTTGAGTTATCTGTACATCTTTATAAATCATTTAAGCTTAAATAACAGCTCAGCGGTTTGTTCTCTTGTTTTAATTTTGCTTTTAGCACTTCCTATGCAGAGAATCCATCCTTTCCTTTTCTTTGCTACATGCTTTGCTGTTTTTGTCACACTCGCGTTGACTCATCATTAACTGTTTGGCCGCACTGCAGTAAATTAGGGACAGTCAGGATTGCTACGTTAACAGAGATTTGGTGAAGATGAAAGATTACAAGGCACTAAAAAAAGTGCCTTGTAATCCTTCATCTCCTCAATCTAATATTTTGCCCCCTGGCAGTACTCCACTACTTGTGTTGTAATAACTCCAGATTGCCTACAGCAAGATTTTGTAATTCTCTGCCTTCTGTCTCAGGCATATTCTGGGACACTGGCACCAATCAAGCTCCCATCGTTCTTCCACATCGTGCACAGACACCAAAAATGAAAAAAAATAAAAAGTCTTCAATTGCCTTGAAAATGGATGTCTCCACCCCTGCAATAAAGGGATCAGAGCCATTAGGAAGATTAATGGGCCTATTAATGATGCTAATCATTACCATGATTGAAACTTTAGTACATACAGTATGTGCAGGCACATGCACCCCCGCACACACAAATGAGATTACATCGAAAACAACATTAGGGAGATTTCCTTTCACACAAACAAAACTCTCATCACCAGTGCATCACAGACTTAACCAGTATGTCCCCGTTATTGTTTGCAGCTTAGCTGGAGCCAAGTGTGGAGCTGTCAGTCGATGTGCGTGTCAAGACAATATGTAGCTAAGCACTCCATTGATTTCACACACGTTGGCTTATCATCCAAATTGGCTTACTACTGAACCAGTGAAAACAATGTTGGTGCTGTTTTCTGTTGCACTGGTGGACCGTTATTGTTTGGACAGAAAGCTTTTCTGAAGCTCTTGGTGTGGATTTGAAAAGAGCTTCTAGACATTGACAAAGCAAGGATGGACTAATGACAGCTTTCCATTGGCAGCTCACCATCAGTCCCATTTCAGTACAAACTAGTTGTATTATTCTTTTACAGCAGTTGACAACTTCTCTCAGTCCAGACAGTTGAAGTAAGGATAAAAACTGCTCCATGGGGGGTAATAAATGGATTTTTTTATTTTATTTTGCCATCTAAAATAACATCTGAGCAGTATGATGTGCTGTTTATCAGAGTCTCTGCAGTTTTGTAATTTTGTCCTATCACATGTACAAATTCAAACACCTCTCTCTCTCTCTCTCTCTCTCTCTCTCTCTCTCTCTCTCTCTCTCTCTCTCTCTATCTATCTATCTATCTATCTATCTATCTATCTATC
>JBAMHX010000016.1:20942563-20959963 GCA_037177515.1 Pseudomugil tenellus
TCTTTGTATATTCATATATACAGAAAGATCCTCTTGACAGAGCAAAATTGCTCAGCACAACATAGCAGTCAGATCATGATTTTGCCTGCTTAGATGCTGGACAAGACACGTTTAAAAAAAGAAAAGGAAAATACCCCCTTCCACCCCCCTCTTTTTCTTTTTCAGTACAATGGGCATTTACTAGGCTGTGAGTTTTCTTACTATTAAATTATAGTAAAGAGAAATTGCAATTTATTGCCTTGTTTTTAGCATCACAGTATATCACAATATATTGTATCGCTACCTCTGTATTGTAATACACATCGTATCGCCATGTTCTTGCTGATACACACAACTATTCTCAACCCTGAGTTATATGTATGTATACATGTGTATGTAAGTGTGTATCATAGACTTTATGTGTGTATGTGTATGTTTGTAGATATATGTGGATGTAGAGAGCTTAGAATTTAAGTTACTTAAAATGACAATTCTGCTATCAATACTGTAACCATTGTTTGATTTTATTACTGTTTTTATGCTGTTGTTTTTATCTTATTGTGTTTGTGTTAGTGGAAATTTTGTGTGTACTGTGTTTTCTGTTATGGAATAATGGATGGAGATTAGCACCCTTGCTAAATCTGGTATATAAAATCACTAATATCCAATGCCCCATTCAAATAAATAAAAGCAAAAGAATTTTTAAAAAGCAAATCGAAACTTATTTATTTCACACAAAAACATCAACCATTTTTAAAGTTAGAAGTCTGGTCTCTTTACATATAGCCTCTAAAAGTTTCTTCCATGAAAGAGAGTGCACACAGACCATGACGTGAACTGTGGGTGTCCCTTGTGACTTAGGTACGATAAGGTTCACAAATTTACAGACTTCTTCATCCATTCACTTCTCTTCCCCACAGAATCACAATAGCCTGCTGACGGACCAATTTCTGCATGCCAGGCCCAAGCCTTCTTGCAATCCCATGCCCTTCTGCATTCCAGATGCTTCTCTATCTCTACCAGCTTCTCCTCCTACTTTATGCCCTAATTTTATTCCCACAAACCTCTTATTTCCCCACTAACCGTATCTCCCTTCCACACTTCTCACTCTCTCCGCTGTTGCTTTCCCTGCTTCCTTGAAGTCCCCATCCTTTCCCTTGACTTTGTGTTTCTGCTGAGGCTGTCTCCTTTCCATCATTTCTTCCTGACAGATATGAGAGCAAAGACAGTCACACATCCATCCATCTGTCTGAAAGCTCATACACACTAGCAGCACATATACATTCAGACTGTTTCATTAACCCCGCCTTTCCTGGGTAGTTGAAAGAAGCATCACACTAAAGCACAATAGTTCTCTATAATGGTGTTTGAGATGACAGGGTTACCATGGAAAGCAGCTAGTGGAGAACTGGAAGCTGGAAGGATGTGATGAAACTAAAGCACAATTTTCTCTTGAACAGTTAAACAGTTATGTAATCTATAGAGATTACAGGAAAATTTATTAAATCTTTAAGAAGATTGAAGCATTTTAGATAGTTATTAGTTAGGTATTTTAGACTTTTAGATAGTTAATACTTTTAATTAACTGTTTTCATATGCTTCTCATACCTGGGGAAGCTTTTCACAATTTGGACAGTTGCCTATTTACACATTGGTTTTATGATATGCCAGATACTGTAACTGTGTAATACACACAATGCACGAGACATCAAGAGAGATTGTCACACAGCTAATGTGAGGTTCTTTTGAATCAGGGGGAGCAGAGTTAAAAACCACACTAAAAGTGAATAAAAGTCAATTTATTAAACACTAAAACCAGTGTCCCTTAAAAGACGTTTGTCCTGTTGAGTCTTCGTCTCACTGTCAGGGGTCACCCACAGCATTGTAACACCAGTTTCCTGGACTCCACTGGTGCCTCTTCAACCGTTCCTCCAGAGTTTTATGGTCACCTCCATCGTGGTACTGGCGCCTCCTTTTATGGACCCGGTGCATTGCGCCTCCACGGTGGACCCAGCAAGTCCTTTCTGGACCCGACGTCTCCACTCTGGACCCGACGCCTCCGCTCTGGACCCGGCGCCTCCACTCCATCACAAGATCACTTAGATAGACAGAGATATATCTTCCACCATTTCCCATGGGCTGCTGGTTTGTGTGCAGTTTGTATCCATACACAAGAAAACTGAGGCATTATTCCAGACAAAACCTCATCCAGTTGTGACTCACTTCAATCCCTCTCATTGTTCTTATTCACAATGTGAACAGTACATGAATCATGTTTTCAGGAGTTTATGACAGAGATGAGATTGGTTTCTCTAGGTTTCTCATCTTAATAAAGATACTGTATTTTATGGACTAAGTCACTTTTTTAAAATAATTTTACTCTTCCTGCGACTTATAGTCAGGTGCTCCCAAATTATCGCAGGCTGAAGCCAAGCTGGCCTGAAATTGTGATGTGTGGTGGAAACCATAAGGCCAACCAAAAACTCAAAGTCCAAAACATAATTCCCTCGAAGTCCAAACCGTGACAGGGTCTTTAAATACACTGGTGCAAACCTGCAATCTGGTAGGTATTGATATTTTTACTCTGTTCTCAAGCATATTTTTTAAGCCAAATAAAATCCGTCTACTTGGATATTTAGCGTGTTATTTCATAAACCTGTGGTTTGGAAAAGAACAACGTTCTGCCTGAGGAAGTTTGTCAATGGCCCAGTTACCTCTCACTGTCCTGGTAGGATTTTAATATAATATTTGCTGGCAGGACTAATGAATAAATGTGACTTACAGTATATGTGGTTTTTTCCTATGCATGACTCATTTTTTGACTGATGCGACTTACACTCAGGAGCAATTTATAGTTAGAAAAATACAGCGCAATTTGCAATAAGTAATTGTTTTACTGTTCCTGTTGTGTCAGTTTGAGTAAAAGAGATAGCTTTGTTAGCTTTAAATCTATTTCTGTCCCACTTTGTTTAGTTTAAAATCATGAGTCAGCAAGAAAAATGTAGGTTGAAAGATTTCATTTGTGTTGAACATGGTTCTAAAGTACTTTCATCTCTATTTCTCCTGCATGTTGTCATTATTTCACAGAAAGTGCAATTATACATCAAACTTCAGCTTGTTTGAGTCAAGTGTTCTCAAAATGTTCAAATAAATTGAACAAATATTGAAAGGTAATGTGAAAATACTATCTAGCAGTGAAAATTCACAAGGTATCCTTTATTAGAAAAAGAAAAGTATAAGAAAAGAAGCTTTCAGCGGCAACGAGGCTCATTTGAAGATGCAAACTGGTGCATTTCTAAAATGTCTGTTTAGGAGTTTAAGGAGATTAACTGGAAGAAATATAGTAGTAAAGCCAAAGATGGGAAAAATTATTACTTTACTCTATTAAATGTTCCTGTAAAACATTAAACTAAACCAGTATTTTCAATAACATGACCAGTAAGTGGGAAGTCTACTGTTAAAATTATGCAGGATGAAGTGAAAGTCTTTTGATCATGTTTGATATTGTTCTCTGTACAGAGGACCAGTTTCCCTCTAACATTTTCTATGTTTGTGAATGTGCAGTTGTATGTGACGAACAGAGATAAGAGTAACGCAAGGCGACTACACAGGCATTTTTAAAAACAGATATTTACATGGGAGACATAATCTCCTCAGTGTTGCACAGTTGTGTTCACAGTAATGTTCTATTTTGCTATTCTCCTAAACACTTTTTTGATACCTTGAAGTTATTAAAAGATACTAGAAACAAATTTTAGAAACTTAGTTTTGTTAGAAAGTGCAACTGTTCAATAAATATTTTCCAAAGAGCATGTTATGCACTACCAATCACAAGTTCCTATAGGATTTAACAGAAAAGTATACCGAAACTTTTGACTGGTACTTTGTTTCATCTTATACAATCTTATAGAGGTTAGGTTTTATTAGGTTCACTTGCTGATTGTAAAGCCTTTTGCTTTCAGAACGGCCTTAACTATTTGTGTTATGAATTCAAGTTTTTGGAAATAATTGTCAAACATTTTGGTCCATATTAAGATGATACAATCATATAGTTGTGACAGATTTGTCAACTGAACATCCATTCTGAGAAAATCTCTTCCATCACCCAAGGTGACTGTGGAGGTCATTGGAGTACAGTAACCTCATTGTGATGTTCAATAAACCACTTAGAGATGATTTGATCTTTGTGACATGGGGCCAGATTTACTAAAGGTTTGCGTGTACTAAAACGCGTGCAAACCCATTGCACACGCTAAAAAAAGTACAAACTGATCTACTAACAGTGAGTAAAAGGGTTTGCGTCTTCCAAAGATGCAAAATTGCGTGTCCTCCTCGAGTTAGTACGTTTGCCTCAATGAATATGTAAATTGGGGCGTTCACACACAATTTTGCGTGTAGTGGAGAACATGTAAATATATTATTTTAGCACACGCAAAGCAATTTAACAAACCTGAAAGTAATTTTGCTGCTAGAAACTGCGCCTATATTTAGCACGTTTCAAAAGGACGTGCAAACAGGGGGCAATGCGTAATGGCGCGCACATGGCTGCAGTGATTGTTGCAATACGAAGACATAGAAATAATGAAAGTAGACGGAGAGAACGCATATTTCCTCCTCGTGTTAACCTATCCAGCCTTGCTGTTTAGGAGCTGTTGGAGGAACTCAGCACAGATTTGGAGCCAGACACAAGAAGGAGTCATGCATACCTGCAATAATTAAACTCCTGGCAAACTCCTGGAGTTTTTGGCATCTGGGTCATTCCAGGGTACAGTAGCCAACACAGCAGCGATCTCTCAGTCACGTCTTTTACACTGAATTGCAATGTCACGCAGGATAACGACGTTTATTAGGTTTCCAAGCTCTCGAGATTCTTTGAATAAGACAAAACAAGTTTGTTTTTTTTTTTAACTGGCTGGATTCTCCAGTGTTATAGGAGCAATTGACTGCACTCATGTGCAGCTTGTGTGTCCTGCAAACTCTGAGCTTATATACAGAAACCGAAAACACACATTCGTTAAATGTGTAGTGCGTATGTGATGCCTTTGGCATCATTACCAACGTTCCTTTGAAATGCTGTCAAATTTATTTGCTGTAGCTCTTTGGACATTTTATTGGCTTCTTCCACTAACACCTCTAATTCCATCAGATCAAACTTGTATTTTCGCTTGCGGTTTTGTAAAGTTGTCATCATTAAAACCATTGTACACGCTAAATCCTCATTTAAATAGGCGTGTCTCCAACACTTTGCACCCGCTGTCATTTGCGTGAGCAATGTTAGATCACGTACTAATCACAGCCCCGCCTCACACGCTAAATTCTAGAGGCCACACGCTAATTAGTACACGCAAAATGAGATCTTAGTAAATTCGGCCCATGGTGTATTGGCCTGCTGCACGTATCTATCAGAACATGGTACAATGTCGTCATCAATGGAAAGTAATTTGCAACTTTTCTTTTTGTAGTTTTACTTTTTATTACTAGGTGATATATCAAGCTTCCACTGGGGACATCATGCACAACAGGGTTTTGAGCAAAGTTTCTACAACAAAGTAATGTCACAAATGTCACATTTTTATGCATACCCATTCTGAGACATTTTGCATCTTATGGTAGAAACCCAGTTGCACACTATATGATACTGGTATGTAGCCCCCTGTTGAAAACCAAAAAGCAGAGGACTATATGTGAAAATATTTTGACCAGTTACATGTTATAAATTGGGAAAAAAAATGCCCTAAAAAGTGCTTAAACATTTTTACCAGATGTTTTTTAAAGGGCGACAAAAATTTTATATTTAAAAAAATGGGAGATTTTTGCATTTTTGTTCTTATTTCAGGCATTAAGGGGTTAAAAGTATAGGATGCACCTGTGATAAACATGTGGTAATGCCTGCCATGAAAATATTAATGGGTTTGGTAATATGGTTTTGAAGCACTGCTGGTAGAATCAGGAAAGCTGTGCTGAGAAAAGATTTAAGGCTTAAACAGAAATACTGTGTGGTGAACATGTGTAAGCTTATTGAATTAATTTCTTCTCCCATTTTAGCTCATTTATTCCATCAGTATATTTGACCATTGTGATTGTTTCATTTAGCTGCTTGTGTCACTTTTTCATCACTTCACCTCTTCCTCTGTCTCCATCTCAGGGCTTTTTGCAGGCCCTGACCTCCGTCAGACTGATAAATGAGAGCTGTCCCATCACACTGTGTAGCAGCTTTCTGTTTTCATAAGGTCATTTCATTTCATTCAAAGCTCAGATGAAAAGATTATGCAGCTCGGTGAGATGAAGACAGCCTTGTCATCTTCTAAGTAAACTAGTTTAAAGGTTTCAGTCGCTTTATGGCAGTGTTCTGTTGCACCACTCCCTCCTACCTCACTGGTCGTTCTGTCTTTGCCTCACATGCTGAATGAGTTGAGTGATTGTTGATAAGTTTCAATTAAGCTTTAATGTTTCTCCTCAAGAGGATCGAAATGTTGGGTTCACAATCTGTGTAACGTGTTGATTAGATTTTTGCATTGGTCTAATGTTTGGTGACTGTTGCTGTCATTTTTCTTTTAAACAAAAGCACACTGTCTGCTTTCGTTTTACATAACTTTGCAGTTAAAATGTCATGCATAGATAAAATAGTTGTAAAATCTTGAATACTTAAGGAAATATTAACTTCTCCCATTCTAAAATATAAAAAAGTAATCAATCAATCAATTTAAAACGCAATGATGCATCAAAGATTATATTATTTATCATTTTAGTGGTTGTAAACTGGAACAAAGAGTTGAAGTTTGTCACTAACCGTATTAGTTGAATACATTGTGAACTTGACAGCATCACATGTTCCTGGTTGCCACGACAGACATGGTTTGTTCTGTTATGTTGGCAAAACACCAACATGCTCCCACTCAGAGCGTTCACTGCTCAGATTCATTCACTGCTAAACACTCAAACACATGAGTCAGTGCCACCTGCTTGCATAATTTATTTATAGTTATTAGTGATGGCAATTAATGCAAAAATGTCCCAGGGCACACTTATATTCTCAAGTCTTATTTCACAAATGACAATAAGCGTCGTCTAAACAATAAAAGTCAAGTAAGTTTTATCCACAGCAGCAGATGAATGTCTGTAGGTAAAAGTAAGTGACTGCACTCCTTTGATTAGGATTGGACAAAACAGAACGTAAATGTAGGCAAATCTGCATTTTCCCATTAAAAAAACCTTTTTTAATGGTGTCCTCAAGCTAGTTCTGCTAGTAGTGTGGTTGACTTTGTTGACAGATCACCATTCTGCCCTCCTTTATGCTGGACGAGACAAGTTAAAAGCAAAAAGTAATGTCCATGCAATATAAATATCATCACGGTGTCTGAATGTTGATGCGAGTGTCGTATATTTTATTTCAAATGGCTTTGCAAGACAATCAACATTTTATGCACGTGTCATTAACAATTGTAAAACTATTATTTTTGCTGTATTTGAGTCCAATACAAATTTCCCCAAGGGTGCCATGGAGTTTCTGGTTCTCTGTGGACCAATAAACTTCTTCTTCACTTCTTCTCAGAAGATGTAGAAAGGATGAAAAAATTGAATATTTTAAAATCTGTGTTGGGGGAAGATGGATGACTTTGCATTTAAAACTAATCATAAGATTAATCTTACTGCCAGAACGCTGTTTACTTTTTAACTTCTCATTCCCATAAGCATCATCTCCACTGTTGCCATAACTTCCCCATTCACCTTACCTGTTAGTGGAAGATTTCACTGGGAGGGATAACACCAAATGGCATTCAGTATGAATACAAAGTAGTTAATAAAAAGGGTTGTTATTTGTATTGTGTAAACATAAAAAACAGATGTGGTATTACAGGTGGTATCTGAGGACATCTTATCACCTGCATCTTGTATGTGCTTGCATTAATTTCTCAACCACACTGCATCACATCTCTTTCTACAGAAAAAATGCACAAACACATGTTCAAATAAACAACTTTGAGACTTTTATTTCTCCTGAACGTCCATCCATTGCATAGCTGCAAACCTACATTGTATTAACTGTTAAATGCCTAGTTGGTGCTCTGATAGTCTTGACGTACAGTATGTGGTGTAAAGAACTATTGCTGCTTTGTATTTTTACTTAATTCAGCCCCAGCAACTATTCCCAGCCAAACAATATATGCATGCTTAAGTTGAAACTAAAATGCTGCCATAAAATGCTTTTATGCATTTAAAGTGCAATGAAGATCTAGTGCAATATTTATTTCTTGGCCTGTTCAGAGCTAACCTGGCTATCTTGGCCTGCTACGATTCCCAGGTCTTATCAGACACATTTAGCAGGAGGGCTGCTAGACAAGTATGAAACCCATTCACACACAGACTCACACTCAAAACTTACAGGACATGTTGAATATTTTCCATACAATCATGCATATCGTACCACCTCACTTAATAATTCATGTTTTCACCCAGACACGAGGATTCTGGCTCAGATTTGGGATGAGAGCTCAGGCGTTGCAGCGGATGCTAGAATATCATTCACACACATGTAAACAAGAATATTGATGACAGACTCCCTGATCTGATGTGTGCTTGAGTGATGATGAAGCTGCTATTAAATCTAACCAGCTTCCATGTGACTGGTATATTCTAACACAAACCTGCTTAAGATGACAGATGAGAGGGAAGTAATCCTAATAAAGATGTCAACCTTAATTTTGCACTGCATCCCTCCAATTCTCTGGCAAATCCGCAGATAAGTAACCTGTCTATGAGTGTTTTACTCGACATGCGTTGAATGAAGTTTGGCTACAAGGAGATACTTGCAGTTGAATCTAAAATTTCGTCATCCTCCTGCGCTTTGTTCTTACACTTTAAATCATCCTTGTGGAATTCATGGGGATGCTGTTGCTGCTTTTCCACCCAGGTGATCTATCTGTAGGGCTTTTTGTCACTTTAATACCATCTGCTGTTTCATCCTTGTTCTTGCGGAAGCAGTAGACTCCGTACAGGCGGAATTTTTTATCGGGGAAGCCCAGGTGTCGGACTCCAGGCTGGGATCCTCCACAACGTGCACGAGGATTGACTATAGGGTACCGGATGCTGCCATCTTCCAGCCAACCGGCTTCGCAGCGGTCCAGAAGCTGAAACTTCCACGCTGCGTACAGTTGACCAACTTTGGCCACGACTGAGCCATCTCGAATGCACGCCTTCGTTGCTTCTACATAGTTCACTTTCTTGAAGCGCTTGAGGAAGTAAACCTTGCCTGCAAGTAGGTGGAGAAAAGAGAGGAGTTGTACGAGCATGAGTGTGGAGGGGAAAGTCACGAAAGTGTGTGGAATGCTTCTGAGAAGATGTCCCCTGAGGGCAGGTATTCTCTGTTTTCCTGGCCTCTGTGTCAGCTGTTGTTCAGAATATCAAGTCAATATCACAACTGCCTGGGCTGCAGCGCAGAATCAAAGACAATACTGTGTCAGAAGATAAACTGTAACTCAAAATAGCTCTCAAAAAGCATCATTTTTTACTCTTATCTCTTCTCCAAGGAGCCTTGGCAATATTAAAGGAACTGGCTTGTTTCAATCCTTTGAACCAAGACCAATCAAAAAAAGCTTCTGCTAAGAAAGAGCAACTCATTCTATTTATATTCTAACCAAAACCAAAAGTTAGTTCACAGTTCATGAAAATCATGTCAGCAACCACATGTTTGTACTTGGCTCGGCTATTGATTTTATGCTTTCTTGTGAGTTGTGGCTATCAGAGAGGGAGAATATTGTCTTATATTTCCCTATGGAGGCTCAGTAAAAGCCTTCCAGCTGGACTGAGGCAAAGTGTCGGTCAGAACCACTCCTGATACCTCTTTGACCACAACAGACTGCCTTTAGTAATTAACACACAAGGGAAGCAATGAGTGTGGAAGGTTTTTGACACACTACCTTTTCCTTTCTGGGCCAAAAAATATTTTGGTGTCTTAGCACAATTTATTCTGTAGCATCCTTAGCAATTCATCTTTTTGTGTCTTCAAGCATTATTACAATTTACTTTCAATTTTGAATGAGGAAAAATGCTTATTTTAGTTTGTATTTATTAGAATTAGAAACTTCTCTCACTGATGTGGTTATTATTTTGAAAGAACAAAGCAAATAATACGCTCCTGTACTTTCTCTAAACGGTTAGCCATTTGCCTGTTCATTTGGTAAGATGAGTCTGGCACACAGTCCTGTCTTGAGAAAAAAAGATTTTTCTGTTATATTATAAGTCACAAACACAATGATTTTCATGAATTTGATACCAGTGTTAATTTTCTCATTGAACTCTGCAAGAATATAATTGTTTATTACTTAAAATAGTAACAATTCTGATAATAATCAGCATTTTTACATTAAAAATATCTACCACCAAGTGGCATATTACATGCTCTTCTTTTTATATATGCTAACCACGTCGCATGTTCCTCACCCCTGGGAAGGTAAATAACTTTGATGCAGCACAAGCTAACCCTGCTTCCTACTTTCTGAAGTTTCTGCAGGCTGATGAACCTGAAGGTGGCGTGTGCAGACGCTCCGTGGGGACGTGATGTAAATCAAAGGACTGAGAGATGAAAGGCAATGCTTGGCACCCGGAGGACACTGTGGTCTTTTTGCAGGACTGAGTCTAAATAGCCTGATTTAAATCCAGTGGCCTTAGGCCTGCAAAATAACAGGCAGAGATCAGAGAACTGGGCGTCAAACACCCCACATACATCCTCTTAATGTACAGAAGCGAAGCAATACAAAGCAAAACTCTGGCTTTCCTCCAGACATTCAGTCACCCAGGTGCTGAATCTTAGTTTGCTCACTTGTATCAACTTAAATAAAAATGGAGCCTGTTTGTTTTTCTCACCATTGAGCTTGGAAGTGAAGCAGAAGGCATCATAGCGTTCATCCTCTTTGTGCCTGTAGCCATAGTTACGAACCCCAGCTGGAGTGTCTTTACGGCCACACTGATCTCTGGGATGAGCGATAGGGTACTGGACTGAGCCGTCCTCCAGCCATCCAGCATTACACCAGTCTAGTCCATCCAGCCAGGCCTACGGAAGAAAACCATGTATACTGTAATAGGTTTGAGTCAGTTTTTAGCGATTAAATGTGGAAAAAATGAGAAAGAATTCTCTTTTTCTGCCATAACCATAACTTTTCCTACAGCATTATTCATTCATTTCTGCTCACTATTTCAGATTGAAAATGAGCTAAACCTTGAAGAATGATAAATAAATATACAAAGAAATGTGTGATTAGTGATGTTTCCTACTTTCCTTAATCTGCCCTCGCCTCATGCAGAAGAACATTTACTCACTTTGTGCAGCTGAGAATGAGAAGCCAGGATGGCGTCCTGGTATTTGCAGGCATCCTCCGCCTGGTGATAGTTGAGCTTATAGCGCCCATCACGGGGGTAGTAGGGAAAAACAACTCCTACAGGTGACAGAAACAGACCCACTGTTGAATCTGAGGCTGTGATTTTATGAGTCTTTATAGAACTGAAGACGGGTTTGTACATCAGAGCTCATTCATCGTGAAGCTTTCTCCTGACCTTCTAAGTCGAGGTTTACGAATCCTGTATCATCCTCCATGTCATTAGTGACTTCACACTCGTAGCGTCCGTAGTCCTCCAGTGTGATGTTTTGAATGATAACTGAGGCATCTCCTGGTCCTGCTTGCTCCAAAAACACACGCCCGCGGTACGAGCCAAACACACGCTGCTGCCTGGGGACATTTAACACACATAGAGCCAGATTTACTAAAGGTTTGTGTGTATTAAAATGCGTGCAAACCTATTGCACACGCTAAAAAAAGTACAAACTGATCTACTAACCGTGAGTAAAAGGGTTTGTGTCTTCCAAAGATGAAAAATTGCGCGTCCTCCTCGAGTTAGTTAGATCAGTTTATACTTTTTTTAGCGTGTGCAATGGGTTTGCACACGTTTTCGTACATGCAAACCTTTAGTAAATCTGGCCCTTATTAAATTCGGCCCACAGTCTCTTTAAACATCCTGATTGGTGAGAGTAGTAACCCAGCTCTGCTAGCAGGAAGTCTGCATGCCACACTTTATGAAAGGGAAATCATATCCAGCAGTGACAACAAATTAAATTATGTAATGTTAACTGTAAAACATGACAACGGCTGGCAAATAAGGATGCAGAACTTACTTTCCGAGCGCCACAAAGACATCCTCAAACTGCAGAGCGTCACTCACTTTGGTCCATTTAATCCGAATGCGATTGGGATCAGTGTTCTCTGGCTCGTGATGGAATCTGCAGGGCAGAGTGATGGAGCCACCTCGATGGGTCACTACCTTACCAGGTGCTGTCTGCACAATCACAGCTCCAGTGTCATCCTCTAAGGGAAGGGACAGAAAAATGATGGCTTAGCATGTAGCGTGTACTTAGTAATATAGAGGAGACATTTCTTGTAAAGTTAAAATTAAATTCTTATGTTACTTTTTGTTGATATAACTTGCTGCCATCAACAACAATTCTGCATCCTGAAATGTTGAAACAGCATATATAAATGGAAACAAATCAGAAGTATAAAGTTTTATCTGTGTACTTTAACTTTTCCCGTGCTTGCAACTCTGATTATAAAAAAAAAAAAAATCATTATTAGATTATTATAACTGCTGCAAAGTGTGTTCACATTGTTTACCCCTGGAAAGATCCAGCATATGAATAAAGATCTTTTCTTTTTTGCACAAACAGTTCTATCATGCAGTTAATGCCCTCTTCTTCCTTGTTCTTTAATCAGATTATATATCCTAAAATCCAAGCTCACCTTTTAGTGAAAATTTCACCAAATATGACGTAGTCATCCAATCAGACATTGGCAAGATCTACTTTACATGTTTGACACACATTTGCTTGAGAGTGGAATAAACATTTAATGAGCAGCTGCACTGGGCTTTTCTGCAACGTTACGACCAGATAA
This sequence comes from Pseudomugil tenellus, assembly GCA_037177515.1. Classification (NCBI taxonomy): domain Eukaryota; kingdom Metazoa; phylum Chordata; class Actinopteri; order Atheriniformes; family Pseudomugilidae; genus Pseudomugil; species Pseudomugil tenellus. The sequence goes on from JBAMHX010000016.1 coordinate 20,955,484, forward strand.
TAGCACCTAGAATTATCCATGCCAGTCAGCGATTAGTGCCTTCACTCCTTACTCCTCCCTGAAAACTTATTTGTCAGCCATGAAATCATAAAGTGGTGTTTAAACTTTAATCACATTATCTTAAACACAGACATCACACTGCTTTATTAAGAGATAAAAAGGCAAAATATGTTGTGTTGTCTATTTGTTAAGGTTTGGAGATATCTGTCCAGGTGAAAACTGATTTAACAAAAGGTAAAACTGGCAGATCAGGAAGTTTAATGTCTGTGTATGTAAATGCTTTAAATAGTTTATACACAAAGGATGGTTTTCTTCTAGGTCTTTAAAAATGCACATTTGATCTCAGACCTTCCATATTCAGAATCGCTTTTCAGCAAGGAAAAGTTTTTATTTGTTGTGTCTGTTTCCTTAGACACCGTGTGCAGTTGAATAAAGCAATTAACTCATTCATTCGTCATTCTTTTTTTATTCTGCTTGACTCAATTCAGGGTTGGAAGAGCTTGAAGCCTATCCCAGCATTTAGCAGTTGAGCGGCAGGTGTGGCGCCAGTCCATCACAGGTCCAACACAAGAAGACAAACAACCTTCCAAGTTCACACAGAGATGATTACATTTACAGTGAACTCATTTAGATAAAAAAGATGCAAAAATCGAGGCTGCAGGGAACAACTGGACTTTCTGAACCACTGATCCTGTAGCACGGCATGCAGAATGGGGTCGGCATTGTCTGAAATAAGCAAGCCTTTCCTAAAACATTCTTTTTTCATTCCTTCGGACATTAATTTATATGCACCATATACAATTTTGTCCAGATTTTTAATTGTAGGTGTTTTTTTTAATGTTTGCAAAAACATTTTAAATAAAAAAAAATTTTCAGGGACAAACACATTGATTTAATTTTTATCATATACCTCAATTGATTGAAGTAATAATATTTTTTGAGCATTAAATTATATTATGTTTACATTGATCTCTTTTAGCTATAAAGCTTGTTTGTATTATTATTGTCAAATGATGGCATTTGTTTTTTGGATATAAAGGAATAAGTATTTCTTTTACCATCACTAGTTTAATGCCCACATTATCCATCTTTCTTTGAAAACAAAATGCTTGTAGCTTAAATCTTAAGTCCCTCAAGTGGCATCAGTCATTTGCTTATAATAACAAGCCATGAAGATGTTTCAATGAGAATATTATTCCTGGTTTTTTTTAAGAAGGCTCAAGCTTTTGTCAGTAAACAAGTCTCTGATGATCCAATTAGCCTATTAAGACTGCTCAGCTTTCAGAGATGTCCCTGTAATGGAAAAAGTACTTCAGCAGAAACTTTAATTACAGCACTCAAAATCCATTTGGACCACATCCGGGCTAAGATCTGTGACTATAAAGACTTCAGCTCCTCATCTGTAAGACATGAAAGATCAAGACGTCCTCACCGAGAACATGTACCACTTTCCTCCTTCCCTGTTCTGTGTTCAGAGGCAGAGAAGACACTGAGAGGACAGAGAGCAGGACCAACGCCAACAAGGACAATCCAACCAAGATCAGAGGCGGGAGCTGCTTTCCAATCTGCAGGAAAAGATGAAAACACAATTTTAGTAATGTTGAGCCCTATATTTTGGTGTTAGCAAGCATTAAAGCTGATTAGAACGAAAAGGCTACAGACAAGAGATTACTTTAGCTTTCTCCCAAAAAAAGGGGGGAAAAAGTTGACTGCAGGATTTTGGGAAGCTATGCTTTAACATAAGGAAGTAATGAAGAATGGTTTTAACTTGTTAGCTGTGCGGTATGCAAATAAAACAGGAACCATGCTGAAGCTGTATTTTAAATCAAAATATCAGGGGAAAGACCAGAAAGCACGTAAATAGTTTTGGGAGGATTCTGGTTTGTAAATCTAGAACATAATACTTATATTTTTGTATACTTGTTTTTTTTTTTGTTTGTTTGTTTGTTTGTTTTTTGCTGCTATACTTGTATACATACTTACATGCTTTCAAAGAATAATTAACACAAATTCCTAAATGTTTTTATTACAATATAATTTACTGTGAACGCTTATATTTTGCCAGAGGACTAAATTACACCACAGCCTCATGGCGTTGGAAAGGACCCCAGCCAGCACTGACCTAGGTGCTGGGTGGTAGCCTCCTATGGTTGTGGGGGGTCCACTTCCTGGTGTGGACAGATCCCAATCATATCCTTTCCTGACATCAATGTCCGTACCAATCTAGATGTTTTTTTTAATGTCATATATTTAAATAAGTTTTTTAAATTCAGAATCATGATCAGAGACAGAAGTCACGGAGTCACGTTTTAAGGGGGGTGGGGGATTGTTTTTATGATTTTGTGTGTGTGTACATGTGTATGTTTGTATACATGTGTATGTTTTGTGTATTTTTCTCTGTAGTTTATCTGTTTCCATTTTGACTTAAGATTAGTTTACGTCTTAGTGTAAACTAATTTAAATAAGAAAATACAGCCATGAACGACAAGAAACTCAAATTTGTACTTATGACATTCATTAAAGAGACTCATAAATGAAGATGAGAACCTGTGGTAATGAAGGAACCATCTGCTTTGTCATGCAGCTCATGTGTGGTTATTTTAAAAAGCATTTAAGTTTCTGGCAGGAAAAAAAGGCTACATAGATTTACAGTGACACTGTATATCACTGTTAGTCAGTGACACTGACTAACAGTGTCCTTTGGCATAAAATCCATAAGAGAATACTTTGTAGAAAATGGTTGTTGTGCATTTAATGTACGAAGCCCTTTAGTTGCATTTAACCCAGTTTGACTCAGCATGTAACCCCATTGATGCAGCATCATGATAACTATGGATGATCACTCAGTAAAACGTTAACTGGTAGCACATATTCAGGTCCATTCATTTTTCTTTTCACTGTAAATAAAAGAAAGCTGCCATAAAAACAACAAAAAGGAGTGAAGAGTGTGCTGAGTCTGCATGCATGCACTGGTAGGGGTCTTCATCATCAGTGTCACCAATGAATAATTAGCTCTTATGATACAGTATTGCTGCAGTATAGAGTCTTATCACAAATTCAGGCTTAAATGACGCTAATAGCTGCTAGTTTATTGCAGGTTTAACTCTTTAAACGGCTCTCTGCTGCATTATTTCTCTCAAGGTTAGTGATCACTGCAGTTGCACAGTCATGTAAAACAGAACTGCAGAGCGCAGCTATACTAACGGAGCACAGAAGTCAGCTAAACTTACCATGACTCTGATAACAGGACGTGGAGCAAATGTTCCTCCGTGGAGCGTTTTAGTCCTCGTCCAGGGTTAAACGTTGTTCTGCAGCAAGCACTCACCTCTCTCCCCCCCTCCTCCATCAATGCTCTCTCATACTGCAGGGGAACCACTGGTGTTTGTGACTTCTGCAGTGCTTCAGTGACGCAGCACATATTTGACTGTTCACTCCGTCTATGTGTGTGTGTGTGTGTGTGTGTATGAGTTTGTGCATTACTGTACTGATGCCCATCAGTGTCATGTGGGATCATTTTAATCAGAACAATGAGGAAATTACTTCAACTGGATTTTCCTTTGTGTTGCAATCAAACTTTTGGATTTAGACAAGATCTCAGATACAGATATTATTTGCTGATCTTATAAACAGAATACATGAATACAGTAACATCTTTTAAAGGTTGAAACTCCTCCTGTGAGGAGAAGCTTTACTATTGTGATCAAGATAGCGTATTGTTTCTGTTTTGCAAAACTTTTGAGTGAATATGTGGAGGTAGGGTAAGTTTGCAGAAAAGTCCCATTTAGACCAGTGAATCCCAGCCAATTTTCCCTATATAACCATTCATCCGAACTACCAAAAGGCCGTAGATCGAATTGTAGGTCGAATTGTTTCTGTGTGTAGTCTTCATTTAAATCACACTGGCTATGAACAGAAAGCCTCTGGGGGCACCTCAGGTTGGATTAGACTATCGTTCTATTGTGCAGCTCCACCTGCAACCAATATGACCCTCTCAGACTATTTAAACCAACATTCAGACAAATCCTTTTTTTGTTTCCTCATCATAAATTCAGTTTCCAAATTTTGCAAATGAAAAGCCTAAGGATATTAAACTTTACATTTCCAGCTTCAGAGGAAAGGTATTAAATGTTACAGGAAGGTGAACAGAAGAAAACAGTTAATCTGGCTTCTGCTCAAAGTCTGTCCACCTTATTAAGCACTGTTCCAAACCCGTATCACCAGTTTGAGTTGGTACAGCCTCGCTGACTAAAGGAGGATCTTAAAACCTGTATAAGTTCTATTTCAGGTGGAAATAAATGAAAGGAAAGTACTTATTTGAAAATGTTCATTAATAAAAGGAGGGAAAATGTGCTTGACAGTTGAATAAAATAGATGTCATGCTGAAGTCATCACCCATACCTTTAGAGATGCTGGAGAGGAATCACTTTGCTGTGAAACACACTTACAAAGTTTCAACAAGACATAAAACACAACAAGACAC
>JBAMHX010000016.1:20963377-21020960 GCA_037177515.1 Pseudomugil tenellus
AATTGAATTGAATTGAATTGAATTGAATTGAATTGAATTGAATTGAATTGAATTGAATTGAATTGAATTGAATTGAGCAGGTTTAGACTAAAATCAAGTGAAATCATCAGTCCATGCTGTAAGATCATTACATCTGGTAAGAGTTACCAAAAAAAAGATATCTAGACATCGTATCAGTGAGAAATATCTTAAAGCAAGTTGTGAAAAATTAATTTCAAGTCATCTGTCAAGTAAAAATCAATCAAAACCATTCTGTTGCTGCTTCTTTTCAGTGCTGTTTCTTTCATACTTTGAAAGAGTCTTTAGTTTAGTGAAATAAAAAAATAAATAGAAAGCAACATTATTGTCTGTTAAATACACAAGACATGCTACCTTTTCACCTTCTTTTCAGTGGATTACTTGGTTTCCGGGTTGTTAAATTCAGCAGCAGAGACGCATATCTGGTGCAGACCGTCACGCTTTTTGCTCTTCATCTAGTTTTTAATAAAATAAAAAAGTGCAGAACAGAATCACTGCTTCCCTCACACTAAAGCATCTATTAAACTTCACGTGGCACCTCTACAGTTCTCTGTGTTGATGAGATGAGAGCGGACCTTGAGCTGACTGCAGCTCAAGGTCTCAATGAGCAGAGGCAGAACTTGTTCTGATGGCTGCATTGCATTATACTGTGCAGCTGATATTCTTGTTTGTTTCCTGCAGAAGAGAGAACACAGCCTGTCAGCTCAAGTGCAACTAATACAGCTTAAGCATTCATGCGTCCCATCTCTCCACTAGATTATTGCAACCACATCAACATAAAATGCCGAAAATTATTTAAAAAGAAAAAAAACATGAGTCTTTGTGAAATGACAAATTTAAGGATATGGAATTTTTTTGGTCTGAACTGTTTCCATTGGTATTAGCATGCACTTTTCATGGTTAATTTCACTTCTTCTTTAATGATGTACCAGTGAAATTTGCTCTGCATGCATAGGATTTTGTTGCTCCAGTTTCCAACATGGAGCAAAAAGAGAAAAATTAAATATGAACAAATCTTATTTTTTCCTGTACTTGTATGTTACGAGTTCATGTTGTCCAAATGTCATTAAACGCAACCAAATGCTTCCCTTGTCTTTTCATGCATTAACTGAAAAGACATTTACTTTTATTAAAAAGAGCGAACTCACCACTAATGTCTTCGTTTAACAGTTTGTATTGTTTGCTTGTCTTTTTAACAGCCTCTGCTCCACAGCGCTCTGTGGTTTGTCTGCACAGCCGGACAGACATCTGCGGCAGAGCTCCCTTGTGACTCCCATTATGGGATTACGGAGCTGTTTGGAATTGGCCACATTTTGATTTAAAGCCTCTGTCACACTCAGAATGCACTGGTTGCATGTGCATGCAGAAGTGCTGCCACAAAAGGGCTGCTGTGGGAGAGCAAATTAAATGAGTCTGCCTATCTGGTGGCCTACTGCTCAGCAAACTATGAGGGATAATTACTGATGAGTGGGCTGCTGTTTATTGATGGGGCATTGTTGGAGTGAGGTGCTCCACTGCTGTTTTAAATACCTAATCAAACTGCCAAGAACACATCGTTGCACGGAGAAATCTTAGTTTCTGAAACACATTTAGCAGATAAAGTTGGTGAAAAATATCAGAAATAATAAGTCATTCATTTGATGTTTTTGTCAAAATCTCTGGTGGGAGCAGTGGTGGACCATTTAATGGAGGAAGCAAGCACACAGCAGCATTCATTGCATAAAAGAAACAAAAAAAGGATCATGAAACTAAAGCAGAAGATTGATTAAAAACTGGCAACAGAGACACGCAGGATCAAACAGAATGAAAAATGGTAACGATATGCTTATGTTCCTTCTTAAAACTAAAAGAAAGGCTGTCTTCTCTAAAAAAAAATGAGCTGGCAGCAGGCAGCAGTTGTGTTTATGCTCACCACATAGTGAGTGACAAGGATGGCTGTTGGAGCGTACATCCCCTCTTTACTTAATGTGGCGTCTCCGCTAATGATGGGTGTGAAAGTGATTCATGTATTTTGTGTTTTCCTCACTAAAACCCTGTCGGATCAACAGTTATGTGTAGATATTTCCAGAAGTTTTAGCTAAAGATCACATATTTTAAGATGTGTGTAACACAGATAGTGCAGATGTGTTTTTTTATATAGCATCTGCACAAAATGCAGTAATGCGTTGTATTTTCTTTCTGCCTGATGAGGCAAACCAAGGTTTAATAAAGCTTCATTTAGACTGGAGGCACAAGATTTCTTCAAGGAAGGTGTGAAGATTTTAATCCTTCTCAGTGAGTGAATGTGATAATTAAAGGTTGTTTTTTTTGGGTCTCCTGTAATTTTAGTATCCATTCAGAGTAACAAGAGGATGGTAGAATTTTCTATCTTTTCTTAAACGCGTAGAGCTTTTTGCATGTTTAATTTTTATTACCTTGTGAAATTATTTGGAGCCCCTTGGGTTTTGCTTTATTTAAGTCTTGCGATTTCCACATCTGTTGCTTTACTTGTGGAATCTGGAAGAAAAAAAAACAGAGCAAGGTGTTAAAAGCATATTGAACTCCTCAGCTCAACCAAATAAGAACTGGGCATTATTATAAACGTTCTTACTTTAATTAATCTCCAGCATGTATTTAGGAATATTAGCTTGGAAAAAGGTTGGGTTTTAAGTGGGATCATGTGTCTATGAACACTCATTCTCTGTCACATGCTCTGTTCTCAGCTGTGATTTCTTCATGTTGCTTTCGGTTTGTGTTGCTATGCAAACTCCAAACTGTTCATGCCCTTTTGGCTTACAAAGAGTTAAAGGAAAGGCGGCAACTGTTCATATAAGCCTGTCATGATGTTATACTTTCATTTACTTCTCTTTTTATTCACAGACTCCAAATTCAATTTTCCATGGATGCACAAGTTCAGCAAGAAAGACCTTTTTCCTCACGACAGCTCTCATTATCTGGTGTTTGGGCTTTTCGTCCTGTAGTTACTTAAGCTGTGTCGCTTCTCCTCTCCCACGCTGTCAAACTTACCTCATTCTTAGTTCTGTCACCACAACACCAAACCACTGGTCTTCTTTTCTCAGACTTTCTGAGCCCTTCAGCCAGATCCCCATTCTTTAAAACTGCCTATTTTCATTTCCTCTCTCCAGGATGACTTTTGCACAATTGGCTTCTCCCTCCTGCAGATGCAGAGGAGTCTCATTAGAAATATCTGCCACCTCTTATATCTGCTCATCCACCATCAGCATCTAGGTTCTTGACTTCTGTTCTTTTTTCTCAATTCATTCACTGAGATGAAGCTTTGAAGTTCAGTCACAAAGCAAAAATAGTTTAAATGATTTTTTTTACATCAACTAATTTGGCTACATCCAATTAGTTGACCTCTTCTTATCGAATTCATGTAATTATATCCTATTTTGGAGAGTTATCATCTGAAGGAGAAAGTCTGGTCTAACAATGTCCACTTTGTTTCACCAACACTGGATGGGATCAAAGAATTTTAGTTAGTCCAACTTTTATTGGGAGCAAATATGTATAAAATTGTAATTATTCTGCAACTAAACTTCACAAAAGATAAGAAAATGTGTGTTTAACTGTTTCTCCCCTTTAGTAATACCTATTGCTGTTGTGTTATGCATCCGTAAGAAACCTGATTAGTCACTTTTACAACTAAATATAACTTGTGATGATGCTGCATTTGTAGAATGAGCAGGACCTGTAGGCAGTGCAAAAACCTTGCAGTATCCTCTGTATTCAGTTCTAATGAACAAAATTTCACACTTTCACATTTTTTACATTTATTTTCATCTTACACAGGAATCTTAGTAATAATTGGATGATCTTTGTACTGTCACAATATCCTCATCTTGCTGGTCACATTTTGTTAAAGGATGGCATCAGAATTTGGAAGAGATCAAACACTGTGGTTGTTTTGGCCCATTTAGCACAGAAGTGTCCAGCTCTGATCCTCAAGGACTTTAATTCTACCAGTTTTTGGATGTTTCTCCATCACACCTCACTTAAACTGATGAGTAATTCTGTTGAACTTTATTTTCAAGCTTTGAAGGCGGTTGTTTCTGGACTCACAGCTGACTTTTCCATCATCTCTGTGGGGAAGAGTATTGTGGAGGATGTAGTTTGGAGGATTTTCCACTCCCGAAGTTTCACTCTGATATGTTTGTCTGTCATTTAGGGGCCAATCAGATGCCAGTCATACATGTTTGACTGACACACACCTGGCAGCACATGAATATGAAAACAGGAGTGAATACCAAAATACAGCTTTTGACACACATTTGGGGAGAAACAACCCACACAGTTTGCTCATTTTTCCTATGCATGATGTCATACCACGCTGTAAAGATGAAAACCATGCTTCGTAATTATGTGTAACACTTATTCGTATTAAAAAAGGGGAGAAATAATAGACATCACAAAAATTTCTTTACATTTTCTTTATTTTCATCAATTCACTGATTCTGCACTGTTTAAGTATGACTTACTAAGTGAAAGTGTTGCGAGCAAACCATAAAATAAACAATAAACCAAATCATGTTGAACAAAATAATCTTGCATTTTGGCATTTTCAAACATGGCGTTTGTATGAAAGCAGTTCTTTATGAACTATGAGATTATTTACTCCAGAGATCAGAGAGGATATTATTTTTCTTTGTACTTGGTATCCTTCTCCTCGCTGTTTGGCAAACCCGTCTGCCCAGGAAAGGGGGCAATTTTTAGGAAGAAATAGGGGTCGTTGTGGACCCGCAAGGCCACCAGGATGGGAGTGATTGCATAAAGCAAGTTGGCAGCTAAGACTGTCCAGAAAACATCATTTGGGATGCGAAACGGAGCAGTGGTGCGAGGGTGCAGGGAACCCCCAATGTGGGACCATTGGCACTGGAAGGAGACAGGATGATGGAGATTAGATTGTAGCGTTACACAAGAAAATAGAATATTATACTGACATTTCCATTGGTGTTGGTTTTGTTCTACACACACTGATCAACTCTTCCTACTTACTCCCCCAGAGGAATAACTTAATGTTTTAATTTTTTTCCACAGTCACTGGGGGATTCAGATACAGAGCGGAGAGATAAATCCTTACAGGAAATGTTCTGTTCAGACATAAGCGGCCTATTTAATTCTGCAACCAGTATGTGTGTGTCTGTGTGTATATAAACCAGCATTACCAGCTGGTTTAAAATGGACATGCAATGAAAGCTCATATATGGAGTAAATTGCCTGAACATATCAGATCTTTCTCCTTTTATTTAGTTGATGACAAAAACCTGAATCAACAGTTTTTGCTGCAACACACAATCAGTGAAGTGCTCTTCAGTATACAACAGCTGTATCCTCACAACCATTTACCCTTATCAACTGTTTTTCTGCTGTTACCTGGATTATGGCTCCAGCGAGGAATATCGTCCAGTCTGACATCCATGTGCAGCCGGGTTTGAGGAGGCCATAAACAAAAGCACTCAGGAGGGGCAGCCCATAAAAAAACAGGTGCAGCATCTAGAAAAACAAATATAGATCCATTTATTTTGTTTAAAAGTGATCATTCTCATTGTTCCTTATTAAATTATATTATTATATTATATTATCTATTTTAAATCTGATCAAGTCATTTTGACATACAGAATCGGTGTGTATTATATATCGACTGTCAGTCGATGTTGCCAAGCCCTGACCGACATCAGACTAGATCATTAAAACAGTATGTCCTCCCTCTCTTCTGGCCAACACTTCACTTACTCACACTGAATGGAGAGGATGGAAGCTTACGCTCAAAATGTGAGCTACAGCTGCTTAAAGATTGCTCTACTAGACCAGAAATATACCAAAAATGGATCATTAAAGTATAAGCTGTAGAATTTATTTGTCATAAACTCAACTACTTGAATCTTTCCCACCTCTTTATTCTGATTTAGAATTGAGTATTTATTCTCCAGTGTAACTGCATGCATTTGATAAATGTCGAAGAATAAAAACCATATGGTGAAATAAGATCTTTCAAAGGGAAATAATTCAATCTGGGCTTTTTCCGAATAGATGTAAAAGGTTATGGGGCTGGATTTCTTGTTTTTTCTTGCTTTACTCTCAAAAAAATAAATTTGCAAGGTCAGCACAAATAAGTCCCTCCACACAGGGGCTCTTATACAGCTTTGTTGACCTTCGGTTTGAAACATTTCGTGCATAAAAGTCAGTTTCTCACTTTAAAAAGTTCTCAAATTACACTAGTAAACGACCTCTTTTTATTCCCGATCCGAAGTCCGGGTGAATTCTAATGAGTCAATCATATATGCCCTTCAGCCTTTTGTTGTAATATATTTTTATTGCTGCCATAGCAATCTATCACATATCGTTCATCTTTAATGAATGAAGTGACTGGCCGTTAAAGGAAATGTGTACCATTCTGCAACAAGCCCAAACTTCATTTCATTTCTCTGCTCAGTCACGTATATTATAATCAAGCACCCAAGAGCCCCCCGATAAGCACATGTGCACAAATGCTAATTTGCAAATACTGCTAACCGAGATATTATTTGACATGCTGCACACACCCTCCTCCCACCCAACGAGATGCAAATGGGAGACTTTTGGGCGAGGGATTAGCTTATCAGGTTCTGGGCGTGAGGTTCTTTTCTCTTTGATCAATGATTTCAATTGTGCATGGACTGCGGCCCTGGCAATGTCTTTGGATAACCCATTGACAAAGCTGTGTACACTGAACAAAGCACAACAAAACCTAAAGCAGCGAGAGGTCAGGGGAAGAAAATAAAATGGATTCCAATCAGCTATCAGTCGCAGTGATTATCGGTTTTCCATCTTAAGCCAATGAAAGAGGAAGACCAGCTTTTGTACCTGTGCTTGCTTTGCTGTAATGATGAAAAACGTCTTTGTAATCAGATGCAAGTTCAAAGCGTGGCATGCTCAGAGACATACCCATGAAAGCAGAGGTTCATTATGAAATCTGTTATCTGAACAGTGCTGAAGAGGAGATTTTAGGTGCTACTGCTGCAACAGACACTCAGACTAAATGTGGAGACATAAAGAGATAAAAAAAAGACCCACCATGACTCTGGGGAAGCCCACGGGGTCCTTCAGGTAGGGCTCATATTGCTGCAGGTACACAGAGCAAGCTTCAAGAGGAGAGTCCAGAGCCACCTGCAGATCGTGTATGTCATTAAGTTCATCATGACAACACCACAAACTACCAGTCAAACTCACCATGGAGCTGAATCTCAACTTCACCTTGTCAGAAAAGTAACATTTTTATAGAGTGAAAAACTGCTTCATTGCTAAATGTTTTAGAAGTCTTATCATCTTTTTTTTACCAGATTTCTTCACAAACAACGTGCTATTGTCTTCCTCTTTTCTTATCTAAACTTCTTATACTATTTATAGACCTCTTCATTCAATGCAGATCGTCCTCAGTAACAAACACGGAGCATACCAATGGGGCCTCATTAGTCGAATAAGCTGCTTCTCAAAGCTTATGGTTTGTCTAACCTGAATCTACTTTTAAAACCGTAATAGTGCATTTAACTCTGTCCTGAGCTGTTTGTGAAAGTGTTCTACTCACCAAGCCTCTGAGGGTGGTGAAGGCAATGGAAGCTAACAGGAGCACCACAAGGATCATGTCAAAGGGACGCCAGATTAGCTTCATGCTCTGAGCTTGCTGGGCCTATGAAAACATGTCAGTGTAATACACAGCAAAAGGCTGGTTAGTCAAGGTTCTTAATACATTGCAAATTCTTAGTTTCATATTCTGTTTCATATACTTTGGGTTTCTGTGCATTTACCCTGTTAAAACCTGGAGTCATCAAAACTCTTTCCTGCAGATATGACACAAGACTGGCAGCATATGGCTGACTCTTTACTCTGCACCACCCCTCCAACATCTAAATGGGAACTTGTTTGCTAGTTAAATCTATCTTTGTTTACATTATGATCTTTCCAGACCAGGAAATAAACAGCAGCTTGTCTAAAGAAAATGTCAGTTTACCTGAAAAGCTAGAAATTACTTCAGCATTTCAGCCTAATCAACATTTAAATGTAACATTATCCTCCTCAAGCAACCCAGCTCTCTCTTCTCTCTCCGTCTTCCAGCTGCGTTTTAGGAACTAAGAAATCCTACAGATGGTTGTGCTGCAATCGATTTCAGGGTCACAGACAGGTCAATGAAGGGAAGAGGAAACATCTTCTAACAGCATTCCTCATATATCACATTTGCAAGCTGATCAATAGCCAAAGATGTGTCAAAACACAACATAGCAGAGAAAGATGGCCAGTCCTACAATGTGATCCCCATCGCCACAATGTTGTAGGTCAACAGGCATAAAAACAATTAAATGAAAATTAAAGAGATGTCTAAATAAAGCCAACTCATGTTAACAGAAAAATGCTGTAGGCTGTTTTTTAAGGCTAAAAATATTATGTTTCCTCAATCAGGATGACATTGTTGTATCTGATAACTTCATATCTGTCTGTTATTGCTTTAAAGTGAGCTGGATGAATATTATGATAGAAAGATTAAGTAGTGGACCTATCACATGCAAATTTTATGATAAGCAACTTTTAAAGTGTATAATGCAGTTAAATACATGTATTATTAATCTATAAACCTCTAAACATTTCTATCAAGGTCTAATCATTGATGCTCTGAACTCACATTGTATCCGCCGATTAGTGGTCTGTCCTTGGGCCGCGTAAACAGAGATATGGCTCCCAGTACCGGCATCAAAAGAAAGAGAAAATTGAGCCAGAAGGCTGGACGAATCTCTGACCCATATTTACCTGCCAGAAAGACACATTTATGGGCTCGACCATTCAAACACATCCCTGTATACATGTCAGTGTAAGTTGGCAATTAAACGTCCTATTGAAACCTCAGCGGGACACCTGCAGCAAAAGCAAACAGTGCAATATGTCTGTGATAATAACAGAGAAAAACAACACATTGCCTGCAGACATTGATCTTCTGACACTTATGTATGCAGTTTGAAATGCCAACAACAGATGCTTTGGATGTGTTTTGTGCTTTGTTCTGTGGGTTGCGGTGGCAGGCGTGTGCTGGAAAGCTGAACTGTTACTCTGATGGTACACGACATGGCAGATGTTCGCTTTATAAAGCTCGTCATCCTGCAAATGCTTGAAGCTGAGATAGAAAGAGGCTCACCTGCCACTATTCCGCTAATAAACACGCTCATGTTGGCACACAAAGAGCCAGCCCAGAACAAGCCCAGGGTGCGGTAGGCTTTCCTGGAAAACAAACAAAAGGAATCAGTATCGGGCTAAGACATTGTAAAGGAGTCAGCAATATGTGATGCTAATCTTCACGGTGTTGCTTTGTTCAAGTAAATGCTTCAAGAAATCACTACAAAGTTTCACCTAAAATACATTTACTGTGCAAAGGTGAGTATTGTTGGAAAATTTTAACTTTCTGTAGAGCACCTGCCTCAAGGCAGTGATCTCTCTGAGCTTGCTGACTATCGCACTCCATGGGGAGCCTTGCTTCTATAAAAACACTGCTTTATTCAGCCATTTCTTGAAATTATATGTAATAAAAGCACTCTTGTTAAATTTTTTATCTGAAAAACAACTTCAGCTAAGTCCTAGGAGCTTAAATAAAGACAACTGGAATTCTATTTTCTGGTAAAGACATATATTTCAACCAAAATGCTCCTTCAGTTCTAACCAGAGGCAAGAATATTGTTATTCTTTATGTTAGAGAAGTGTCTCCAGACATGACATCCCAGCTAATTTTAGACCAAACACCTCGCTTAAACAGAAGTGGGTTCACCCAAAGGCCAAAACACCCAAACACAAGCTGAAATGCATTGTTTGTGTTGTGCAGGGCAGCCAGGAGTGCTTAAACCTCTGTAAAAGAATGACCACACCACCATACCACTGTACCTAAATGCTGCACAGTAAAAAAAAATCCATTAAGTTGAAATCAAACACTTTATAAATGTATCCTGGCACGCAGATCAAGTTCCCTTGTTATAAGTTGACTATCTGCAACTCTTCTGAGGACAGTAAGGTACACATTACTTATAGTGGTTTTAGAGAGGTGTTGATTTGGTCGTCTATGTCATACTGGAAAAAACATTTTTTAACAGAGGAGGTGGTATCAGCTATCACCTTCCCAGCACCGGCAACACAGTCTTGTCTCTCCTCCCCATCTGGTTTCACAATCATTCCCACATTAAACCTGGTGAATCAGTGACACCATGTAACCTGAAAAATCCTAAACATCTGAATGTTTATTTATCGCTTGTAAGGCACTGATTGGTTAGAACAGAAGAAGCCTTTCAGATGAGAGGTCATGCATGTTCAAATCTACATTTATTTGAGCTTTTAGGAACACCTTGATGTGGAAGACTAAAAATCTACACTAGATGAAACTCTGTTGAGTTGTTGAAACGATCACTGAGATGTTGGCATAACTAAGCATCACCCACCTGTCTGTTATCCTGCTGATCATCATTAGGTACATGATAAAGTGAGCAATTCCATCCCAGTAACACATCATGATGGCATATGCTGTTCCCAAGTAGGGCTCTCCCTGAAACACACTTCATTATTACATATGTTGCAGAGTAAGATCTACATGAAGAGCATTTGTTTTAACCTGTTAACCTGCTCTTCTCTGTTTGATCAGTGTGTTTATATAGATGACGGACATGTGTTGAGCTTAAACTGATATCAGTGTGAAAACGGGACACTTACAGTCTTCTGGTAGAATTCCATAAAACCGGAGATAACTCCATCGTATTCCAAAGCACTTGTCAGGTCGATGATACACGTAAAAGAAAATTCAGCAAAAACTGTCAAGGAAAGAAGACAACCATTCCAAAATGTATTTTAACACTCGTGTTGCTTTTACAGCTAATGTTCTTGTCATGGCAAGAAAACTACATTTTGAGCATAGTTTATAATAACATGTAGTCCAGCTTCAATTTTTTTCTGTCTTGATGGCGGCTTTTTATAAGTTAAAATATTTTTAATCATCTGACAATTCATGAATTTATGGGATAGCCCAGAGAGAAAATGAAGCCCTGAGCTGTGAAGTAGGCTGGAGGCATATTTTAATCAAATCCACAGTGAGGACCCTGTCCTCAGGTTAAAGACCCAACAGAGCTAAAAGGTCAAAGTCCAACAGGCAGAATTTAATAGCCCCCAACATAAGCACGTAAGTGTAAACAAAGATCTTCACATCTGCTTTGTTTGATTGAAATGTCATCTAATATCCTTTTAAAGGAAAGGTTGTGACCGCGATGAAGAAAGAAGTCAATTTTATTCTTCACATTACAGCTGTTACACTGCAACAAGGTGCCTTCGTGGAAAGTGGCCTGTTGGTAATCATATTCACCCATTTGGTTAAACTTAAGTATTTATGAATCGGAAGAATATATACATACTTCTAACATAACATCTAATATATACATACTTTTAACTTCTAACTCAAGTATTTAAAAATGTTGAACTGAGAAAAATGTGTTCAACTTTGTCTACTGTTTTCAGTTGCATTTCAATCATTTTAATTTTTATGTTACCCTAAGCTTTTATGTCCTTGTAATCCTAAATTAATCATGATTTTAACATTTTTAATCATTTTTAATTGTTACCTCTTTTTATCTACATGATTTAAATGTTTTTTATTGTCATTTCTTTTTTGTTTTTTGCTTTAATTTGAAATCATGCTTGTTTTTTTTATTGTTTTAATAAAGAGCACTTTAGTAAAGCACTTGGAATCACCCTGTGTTGAATTGTGCTGTACAAATAAATTTGCCTTGCCTTGATCTACCAAATATAACGGTGCATTTTTAAAACCCATTAGTTTAAAAATTAGTTTATAGCTTACTTCAATCATCTGTAACCTTACATTTCTGACAGTGAACCCTTTTTAAATCAATTATATTAGCCCATACAGGCCATACATGAGAAAAATCCTTGAATGCCTAAAATCTTTTAAATGTATAAAACTGCAGAAAAATTATTTCATTAGAATAAAAAATATCTCTTTGACTGACATTTTCAAATATTATTTAAAAAGATCATATCTGATGTTTCTATGTAGACAGCAGTTCCTTAATACTCCTCTATAAATTCACAAATTACATTCACATTCGGACAGCGCTCATATACTCATCTCATGTGCGCGCGTGTATATGTATGTGTGTAATCCTTGAGATCACCAGTTTTATCTTTAGCATCATAGGTGTGATAGTAAGAGGATTATGAGTCTCCATCATTGGGAAGAGCTTGCTTTGCCTTTGGCCCTCATTCTTGGGTTCCTCTTCACATCTCTTGTCTTGCCTTGGGCACTCACAAGCAATAAAACACCATGCTACACTCCTGCTTTCATGTGTTTCCCAGAAAACTTAATGGAACTGTTTCACGTTTCGATCAACTGCTAAAAACACACTAAGACTCAATACGAGACACATTATTGTACTAAAGTGTAATTATAAGTCATAAAAGGTGCACGAGCTTGCTATTGTCAGATTATTGTGGAGTCTAGTCTAGCTCTGGTATTTCCAAATAGTTACGCACCCTGCTTCAAGGTCAATCTGGTACTAAGCCTCAATAGAATAGCTAAAATGTTAACTAAGTGTTAGGCCTGCAAAGGTCTGCTGAGGGTCCAGTCACGCATTACAAAAGTCTGATTAAGCTTTGCTCTGATCCTGATCAGTCTAAGCAGCTTTCTACATATCAGGAAAAATCACACTGAACACAATTCATGTTTTCACTCTGACACAGAGAAATCCTGTTTGCATCACATCAGAACAATGCATAGTAGGCATTAACCTTTCAGAGCCAGAGTATCTGAATAGGTTGTATGTCGAGAGTAAGTTGGGAAACATGTTTGTGTTGATTACCAAAGAATAAGAGGTCTTTAGGTGGGTTGCCACGAGTGATGAGGAAGTAGAACAGGAACACAATCGCCAACACAGCAACACCAATCTGGAAGATCACGTAAGGCCTGTAGAAACAAAAATGTAACTGTTTTAGGTATTTAACAGTGTCACTCTCGTAATGTGAATAAACTGAATTAAATATTTCTAATGTATCATTTTAAAACTTTTCTTTGTGAAATTGAAGATCTTGGATTCTGTGAGGCAGCACTAACCCAACAAAACTTTAATCAATCATAAACAGAAGTGCAGAAAAGCAACAAACTAAGGTCACATAAGTTCCGTACGGCCCTACGTGTTTACTGGACAAAGGTACCAATGGCTTGCACTGTAAAGATTAATGTGGCCAAGTTACCCCCGGCAAACATTACAACCGCAGAAAACTCGATGTGTGCTCACAGAAGGAAAACAAATACTGCAAGAGCAAAGGCATGCTCCCTCGCTGTCTCTGCGGTTCGACACTACAGGAAGATTTATGTACACAATGCTGTTTGTTTGCAGGGTTGAAAAGCAAAAGGCATGCTGTATGTTCAGAACTATTTGTCAAACTCTTCTGTGTCTGTAGTGATGGCCAGCGTTTGCACAATAAGAAAAGAACCAGTAAAAATATTAACCTAAGATTAAGGTTCAACAGGAAATGGGGTAAAAGGTGGTAAAACAAAAAAAGTATGCAGAGGGGCTGGAAGGTGTGTCTTATCTGTTTGTGGATAATACTAGAAAGACTGCGTCCTCTCAGATCAGGCGAAACCTCTAACACTTGAAGTAAGTGATGCCTTACAGCCATGATAGGCCTGCTGGTTACGTGTGCTCTGATCGCAGTTTTAGATCCTTTTAGATGTCGGAACAGATCAGGTTTATTAGTGCTATTTTTAATTCCTCACATGATAGAAGTACCAAAAGGACTAGGTCCTTAGATTTAGTCACTTCTGTTCAGACATTCACTTCATATTCACTTCATTGTGTTCACTCATCCATGTTCAAATATTCCAAATATTATGTTCATTTTTATATTATTATTTTTTTCCAGCCCAATAATAGCACAGATAAAAAATAAATACATTAATTAATTAATTAATAAAAAGCTATTATATGCTACATGAAATCAATGACAAATTAAAACCATGCTGTCTCACATTTATACCGTCCTATAAATGTTTAAGAGCTAAAACAAGCTATAAGTGCACTTTTGAACTGGTCTTGAAGAAAAACATTATTTTATGTGATTAAATATTTAGAAGGGGTTTCACCCAGAAGAAGCAAACACATATTAGAGTCTTGAGCTTACAGAGTCCTCTGCTGGTGGAGAAAATGTAGATGATCAGAGAAAACATAGAGGACCATCACTGCTTTATCTTCTCAGTAATCAGTGGTATTTCTATTTTAATTAAGTGATAATACATTTTAGTAAATGTAACAAAATATTTTCCATTTAAATTCGTTTAAACATATTAAAAATATAGATGTGTATCTTAAAGCAATAAGAAATCAGCACTTACTCTTGAAACTCGGGGATGGTGTTCATGGCATAAAGAATGCCGAGGGCAGAAAATGAAAATAAAAAGACTAACGTCTCCATTTTCTCAAACGCTCTGCAGCCTCCTCCCTGAAGAATCCACAGAGGTGCTGAAAAAGGGAATAAATCATCTTTCCATCATATTCTGTACAGATGACTGAATACAACATGAAAACAATTAAAACATATCTATTTAGAATTAATTTCAGACTAAGAATTTATGATGTTCCTTCAAACTAGCTGAGAATCAGAGCAGATTCTTACCGTGTGGTTGCCCTTTTGGTGGATTAATCAAATTACAGCTGGCCTGAGGCGGACATCGCCTTTACTGGGAAAAAAGTGGTAACAAAGAAGCTTTTGGGGGGTAAACTTATGCAATTGGGTTTGGTCAAAGAGATTTACCTAAGTCGTAGGCTATTACAGGAGAGGCCTGCATTCCTTTCCAGGTTACACTGATTCCTTTACTGTGGTGCCATTATTAGCCAGTTTAGGAAGATATGTACATCAAGAGCTCTTTATGGTCTGTTCACAAGGTGTAATGAATGGTATTATTGTGCTTTATAAACATTCAGGCAGAATTTAGAAACTTTTTCTGGCCTAGTACGTATTAAGATTTCTATATTTCAACAGGTCTAAACGGACTCAGCAAATGCAGCTGGTTTGACTTCCTCCATTTAAAATGAACCAGTACAGCAGTTTTGTAATCATGGTGTTCACACAATTTTTTAAAAAAAAACAGATTCAGACATTGCTACACAGGATAAAATGCATATCTGAGGTGAATTTGGGCATGTCTGAGGAGAATATTTACAGTAAGTAACACAGTCAGACTGAGTCAACATAATTAATTGCTGAGCATGCAAAAATAATGGCGGTAGGTTTGTCTGTGATGTGTAGACAGGATGCAAACGGGAACAAAACGCAGAGCTTTTATCCATGAACAGTTCAAATTGTTCAACGAAGGCAAATCTTCATACCACATCTGCTGACCTCTGCTTTCTGTTGCCCCAGCTCAACCTCTTCTGGAAACGCTGGGAGTTTTGGAACATCAACTAACATGCTTCACACAAATCCAGCTCATGTCAGGCCCAGTACTTCCACAGTCATTCCAGCAGGGTGTGCCAAACATCAAAATAATAGCAACGGTATGAGGATTATGATAGTAACACTGTCATAAACTACAAAACAGAATTTTCAAACAACGAATATTGATATAAATTTACTAGTTTTAAAAATATTTCTCTTTTAATACAGACATTTTATTGAACTCTATACATGTTGGAACAACATCCTTCTCCAAATTAGCTACACATACAGCTTCAATTAATATTACACTGCTTGTTTCATGCAATAAATAAGCCACTCTCTTCCACACCTGGAGCTCCATGTTTCTTTCTTCTTTTTTTCCTACAAACAGGTTTTTTGGAGTTTTTCCTTACCGCGAAGGAGGGTCTAAGGACAGGAAGTCTGGGGTCTGTTTAGTTTAGTGTAGTCATTAAATGTGTGTATTGTGAGTTATGTCTATTGTTCTCTTATTGCCTGCATGTGAAGCCCTCTGAGACAACTTGTTGTGATACTGGGCTATATAAATAAAATGTAATTGAATTGAAAAGACTGTCTTTATTAAAATAAACTCAGTCGACAACTATTATGTTTATGAACTTTAACATTTAGCATTTAGCAAAGGTAACACTGGTGTGGATATCAATCATCACCTTTGTTACGTGTGACAATTAAAAAATAGAAGACTATACACAGAATGTATACTTCACTGAACACTCACTCTTTATACTGCATTTATTCTCTCTCACACACACACACACACCCACTCTAGGCTTTTCCTTGTTCTCATTTGTTGGGAAAAGGGAAGACAGTTATACCAGGAAAGCAGTGACAGTGTGTTTACTGGAATCATTTGGAGCTCTTCCAGCTCTGTCGTTCAATAACAGAATGGATAGATGGATGCCAAAAATCTGCTGACTAAAAGAAGACAGGAGCTTGGGTGGTATTTATGTGAAATATTGAAAGGAAACCGGCTTTGAAACCAATTTATGATGTAAGATAAAGTATGCACCTTCTTAAAAATGGGTTAAACGTGCAATTAAAACTGTTATTTGGAATCAAATAACAGCTAGCTTGTTGTATCAAGCTTTGATATTCATTCATGTCATCAGCAAACTTCTTGGCAGAAATGTTCGTTTAAAATAAACATAAAATAAAACAAACAGGTGCAATAAAAACTAATTGGATATGAAACTGTTTGCTACAAAAATAACCCAATGAATAAGCTACATGGCTAAATGATATAAGATATCCAACACCTGTTTGGCAGAAATGAGCTAATGTGTTGATATCTATGATTTCACTGACCTAAACTCATTCTGAATTCTAATTTAGATCATTTTCAAATAAGAACTAATAAAAATAAATAGGTTTCTACACTAAACTTATTGTGTAGTAGTAATTACTGTTTAAGTTATGATCATAAGCCGCCTCACATGACTTATTACTGAGTTTTAATTCAAAATGTTACCGCAGCAAATAACTTATTTTCTCATGGGTCATATTAAATCAGTCTAAGTTAAATATTTCGCTCAAGTGTATCCAAACATTGTTGCTATTAAATTTTTGTGGCCTAGATGTTTTCTGCTGTCGATCAACAAGCGGTACTGCGCGTGACGACAGCGGCGGAAATATTTTTTTTCCTTAGTCAAAATGGCACCGTCTCAATCAGGAAGTGAAGAAAACAACTACGAAGAATAAGTTGGATAAAATTCCTCATTTCTACTCTTTTTACTCGAGTCTTCGCTTAGAATCGATCGGTGTGTTTGTGGTTCGGATTGAGGATAAATAACACATTCACGGTGAGTGTATTTCGGGAGTATCGTGTAAAGGCGAGCGACACATCGGCAATTGCCTTATAACAAGATGCGTTCTAGGTAGCCTCTCCTAGAAGCGAATGTTTTGAACCACGGGCTGCACCGGTGTCAAAACGATTGGGTTAAGTTCACAAAAAATATCCTCTTATGGCTTGAGAATAAATAAAATTAATATAGGTCTTTGGGAGTTAATCGCCAGGAAAATATACATATAGTTATGGTTATCGTAGACACTGTCGTCAAGTAAGGTTACTAACTCTAGCTAAGTCTTAATATAGGTATAGTATTAAATATTAGCATGTACCTGAAACCACAGCTCAAGTTAAGTTTAATATGTAATATGTAGTTGCCACAAACTCAAGCAACTGTTAAGAATTTGAAGTATTCTGCTTGTTTGGCGATCCGAACCTCATATTGAAGGGCGTCCTTATGCTGTGAACAAAACGAACATACCCAAAGTAGGAAAGAAGGCTATCAGCAAAGCTAACCTAGCTAGCAGTATTATCTATTCAAAGAATAGCTTGTATTAGCAGCTAAAATAAGATCTTTCTTTTCTTTGAAGTCTGTAAATGTTGTTAAGTAACTCAAAGTGTTTCGATATCGGTTGTTTAAAAGGTATTATTGGCAAAAACGACCCATATAGCCCTTGTTAGATGTATCGCTCACCGTCCGGCAAGCTAACAGCAGTGGCACTGTACGTAAAGCCTTGGCTGCTTTTCTTTGTGCTATTTGGACACGAGAGCCCTTCTGTACTTTGGTTCAGATGTGTCTACATTTTGTTTTACACAACAACTATAGTTGTTCTAAAACGTTTCCTGAAGTTCAGAACAACAGATGTGTACTTTAATTACACGGCCATGTACTTAAAAGTGAGTTTAAATAGCAGTAAAGATGTGCTATATGCACATTGACTTAGTTCAAAACTAGTTTTCTCTCAGTTTGTAAAAGTTCCAGCCTAAAAGCTTCTCTAATAACGACGTAGACAGAAAAAGCTTAAGCTATATTTTAGGTTAAATAAACTTAGCCTAGTTTTGTAAGATTAATCTTTTTGTAATGATAAGATTAAAACACTTTTGCAAATATTACTTTATTACTATTGTTTTGCAGTGGTATGACAGACTACAGTCTGTGTATAATGCATTATAACACCTGACTATCTATAGTAAACTATGTCATAGCTTTTAATTTCATTTAATGACCAACATAAGATGCAAAAACAGCATAATCTGATGCAAACAAAGATACAGGGCTTTCAATGGGTTATTTATGCATCTGATGAGTAAAAACCCTGCTAACAAAGCTGTCCCCTCTAGTCTTTTTTGCTTTCATACAATTTTCACTGTGGTTTCCACGTCTCTTATGCCTGCAGCAAAGGCTAGTCAAGCCTCATGCAAGCCTTGACACAGTGGGTTGTCGTGGTGGCTGGCCATTTTTTCTAATTATGTCATTCCCCCTTGCTGTGAACTGAGCAACATGCCAGGTTCCTCTCTTCAGTTTCGTCCCGGGTCCCCAACTCCCGGGACAGCCAATGGCCGTGGTGTCATTTGTTGTGAAATCCTCTTGAATCCAGACTTTAAATAAAACAGACTGGGCATCTCATTTACTATAAATATATGTATTATATAATGCATAGATAGAGTGTTATAACACTCAAAGACATTAATTTGATTGCTCTTAATCAAATGAATTTAGACAAATAATGCAGGATACTACTGAACAAGCTAAATTTAGATTATTGGACGGATGAGTGTGAACATCAGAGTTGAGAGCAGACCCTCCAGTGGCCTAGTGCTCTGTTATGCAGTTTTAATGAAAGATCATCTTGGAACCACAACAAAATTTAATTGGTTTTCTTTTTGCCCATGCTCCACCTTTTCTGCAAGTTTCATTAAATGTGGCTCAGAAGATTTTGTGTAATCCTTCTTATAGACAGATAAATTAATGGGTTTGAAAACATGCATCAGTCTCAGATCTTTTCTTATCAAAGAGAATTTTAGCAATGGTTACCAGTCTGAAAAATGCCTGCGTTCGTCCATTTGTGTGCTCCTCCATCACAACTCCCTTTTTAGTCATTTTTCATTGTCAGGCAATTGATGGCTGCTTGGCCTGCAGGGGCTTTGAGGGTCTCAAAACACACAATCTGTGTGTTTATAGCCTGCAGGAACTGTAAGGATAATACACAGAGAATATGGGGGTATATCACAAAACAGGACCAGCAAGTTAGTTAAATAACTTTTAACCTTATGGAGGTTTGTCTCCTTAAATATTCTCCTCATCTATAAATGTTTATGTTCAGGCTTCTTTTAGATTTATTGCAAGTAGCACCATGAAATAAAATATCCTTTTCTTACATTTGGCGAGTTGGAACGGTTGTGATCCAAGGTTCATGCCCCCTGCTGTTTGTGACTTTGCCTTCATTCTCCTTCTCCCCTTTTCTTTGCTAGCTCCCCTTTTCTCCCCTCTTCAAATGATGCAAGTGATAAATCTCATTTATGGCCTGTGGGTTGATTAGAGTGAGACTGAAAAATGTGGAGTGGAGGAGGGGTATTGGGGTAGGTAATATCTTTGATTCGGTTCCAGCTTTCCTGGAATCCAGCCCTCATTAGATAACAGTTTGTGTATTAAGCAAAATATGGAGATTTATCAAGAGAAGAGGAAATAGTTGTTGATAATATGCAACCATAGTGTTCACTTTGACACCATGATGAGGAAACAAGCAAGTCATTCATGACAGGGTATACTGTGTCCTGTAGTATGCAGACCTGGGGGCTGTGTGGATGTCTTCCAAGCCACATGCACAGTCGCTGTGGTGCAGGGAAGCATGCCATAGTCTGGCATGCCCCACTGCTTTGTCTTCTGGTTTTCTGAAGAAAAAGTGTGTCAGATTCCTTCTGAGAAAAGCAAACAAGGGTTTTCAAATGGAACTCATTCAGTAAGGAAATATGAGAAAATTATTAGATTCTGTATGGATGGATGGCTGAATACAGCCTGCCGTTGTTTCAGTTATCATCTTAAATGTATAACAAATCCATGTGATGAAAAAGGAAAGAAAGGAACAGTTATTTAAATGCTGAAATAGAGCTTGAAGGATGAAAAATACAAATTATGTACGAGGCTGACCGTATGTGCCATAGTTTAGACCTAAAAACTGAACACAATGAAAGTAGTGTTATGCCTTTTAAATAAGATAAGAAACTTGACGTGTGTTGTCGCACATTGATCCTATGTAACTGGGTAATGTATGAAACACAAACATGCTATTTTGCAGCTTTCACGAGTCATTAATGTCATAAGCCAACTGGTTTTAAATGGTGAAAAGGATATATGGGAGGAAATTTCGGTTTTACAGCATTACCTAGTAACTGGTAGTTTCTCAATATTTAAGTCTGTCTGCCTTAAACTAAGTTGAAAAGTTGTCAAACTGAAAGTTTTGTTCAGCAGGGTGTAATATTTGACATTGTTGTGTTTGCATTTCTAAGCAAACTGTTCTTTTACAAACATGCTACACCCAATGCAATGTGGCAAAGTTCAATTATTGGCTACTCTCATTATTTTTTAGAAGACTGACACTAGTCTGTTGAGAGTCGGTAATGTCTGGTTAATCAAAAAGAGTCTGGCAATCTGTATGGATCAGGCTGTTTTGATATCTGCTGAGCTAAAAAAAACCAACTTGTTTATTCTCATAGACCTGGTCCAAGTCTTAATCTGCTTCATCTGGGTTTATATGTGTTTGTACTGTTAGCAACCTCTAACGTTTTTAATATATTTTCTTTAATCTTTACTGTTTTTGTCTTTAAAAATCACTCAACGTAGCCTGACTGGATTAATCTGGGTTTTTACTAAAGAAAAAACAAAAGCACATGGGAATTTCCTTGTCTTCAGTGTAACACATTACAGTTATTGGCATAGCGTTGGTTTGGGATTTTGTGAAAATATTCAGCCTATTTGTTCTTCCAGTTTACATAAAGATTCACATTTAAACATCTTAAATAAAAATTGGTGTCAATATCAGTGATTTATTTGTTGTCCTGTATGAATCATAGTAGGAATTTATTCATATGTACATCAATTCAGCTCAGTTACATTATGATTAGGAATATGAAGGCCAGAAACTAAATATCAATTTATTTATTTTTTTTGTAAAATTGAACCATTTTATACCACATCTAAAATGGAGCTGATACAACATGCCCATTGAATGTGAAAGTACTTCATAGAAGTCCTTTTGCTTATTGGCCACTTTTATATGAGAGTTTTAATTCCTTTTTAGTTTGTAATGAAAGTTAATTTGCTTTATAGAGGTTAAAATACATCATACACACATCTAATTTCAAATTAAAATAATAATTTCAAAGCAAGTTGCTGGTTTATTCCCCATTTAAATCCAAATGGATTAATAAATCTTCATTCTGCTCTAAATTACTTCTAGTTGTTCTGTGCTTCTTCGTTTCCGTGTCTCGACACGATGACGTATATGTTCTGCCACATCTTCTGCCTCGCTTCTCCTCTTCACCTGCTGAAAATAGTTTGCTTGTGTCGAGTTGGTACTTCCAAATTATAACCAAAGCAAAATTGGTTTTACTTTGTGTTCTTGCATGATGTA
The DNA here is from genome assembly GCA_037177515.1 of Pseudomugil tenellus. Taxonomy (NCBI): domain Eukaryota; kingdom Metazoa; phylum Chordata; class Actinopteri; order Atheriniformes; family Pseudomugilidae; genus Pseudomugil; species Pseudomugil tenellus. Next base: position 20,985,293 of record JBAMHX010000016.1, read on the forward strand.
GCCTAAAAGAAAACAAGCAGGAAGCAAAGTTTGTTCATTTCTGGAGGATAGTACGTCACGGCTGCACTCTGTCCAATCAGATTCGTTCCCCAGATCTAAGGTGGAGTATATGCTATGACTTTAGTCGTTTATCAGTAGTTATCAAACATTTGTTAACTTAATCTCATAGCTGCCAAATAATATTCACATTTTCCACTGCAGGATTTATCAACAGGTGGAGTCTCATGGCTGACTTTTTTTCCTCGATGATTAGCAGAAGGTTGTGTTTGCTTTTTAATTTATGTAAACATAGTTCCTAACACACAACAGCTCATTTCCTAAAACTGTTGACGAACCAACACATTTCTTTGGTTTTAAAATTTGAATTTATATTTTCATTTATGTGTTAAAGTTATGCTTTTGCAGGATTGTTTAATATCTCAAAGTAGAACTACTCATTCTAACTCAAATGTTGCTAACTACCAATAACTAGCCATTTATGGTTAACTACCAATAACTAGCCATTTATGCTATGCTAGTTGTTTGCTTTTGTGCATGCTTTAACCAGTTTGACTCCACTGTAGTAAGAAGCTGTAGATACTTTCCAGCAGCAATGTGTCATCCAGCTTTATTTTCCCACGTTGCTGTACCTCATTTGTTAATGTCGTTTGGGTTGAACTTTGATTCTACGTCTATTTAACACATGACACAGCTCTTTAACTCAGAGCTGTAATAGATCAAAGTGTTTTTATGCTCAAACACAGATTTTCCAGCCATAATTAAAGTTCCCCTAAGCCATACTCTTAACCTTACTGCTACAGCAAAGAGCTACTTGGTGTTTATGTATAGTTTTATATTGATCTTCTTACGAGAGTGCACATCTTTTATCCCTTTGCATGTTTCCTGTTCATAAGTCATTTGTTTTCAATGCCAGGTCTTGCATGAACTCTCTTTCAGAGCTTTGTAGCGTTTCCTCCACTGCAGGATGAGTCTTTATTGGTTGAAAGACTCAAACAAAGAGGAGCATGTAGTTGGAGTCCATGTGGCTTTTTTAGGCAATATTGTGGGATTTAAGAGCTATTATTTGGGCTCTAAGGAGGGTTGGGTTGTATGGTTAATGACTAATATTGCAAAGGGTAAAAAGATCACAATATGCAATCTAAACTTATTTTAATTACTATTTAGATTATTTTTACTTCATGCCAGATCACAACAGAAGTAATTTAGGTTTACATTAATTTAAGGTTAAAACCACATTCCCATCAGCAGACAGATCACACATCAGCCCGGTGACAAACAGAAATAAGTATTTTTATGTACTCCCAGGATGGAAGCATTCATTTCCCTGACCAATACTTCGTATCCATCACAGAAATGCATACAGGAGAACAATATGATTCTCCTTGTAACTGTAGTCATTTCTGAGGCATGTAGATGGTATAAAACACTTCTGCAACCGGATTGTGATAAAACTAATTCATATATAGCTCACCAAACAGCGTGAGTATATTTCATGAGTATAACCTGCCCCCAGCTGTTTGCTTTGTGGTTTGTCTGCTCTAGTGGGACATCCAGTAATTTTCTAAGGTTGCACTTTACACCTTTTTAAGGTGTGTGTCATTTGCTGAGAAATCCCAGAAATAGACAATGCATATGTTCAACCATCTAGTGGGTTTATTACCAATGATAATCTATATCAGGGTTATTCAGTTTGGTCTTACAAGGGCTGCAGTTTTGCAGGTTTTAGTATTTTTTGCTTCAGCACATCTGACTCAAATGAAATAAATCCAACAAGAAGTTCTGTACAATGACTCATTTGAGATAGACTGAAAACCCGCAGGACTGCAGCCCTCATGGATCCAAATCAAATAGCCCTGCCCTGTATTGTTAGCAATAATATTTTACTTATTCATGTAGGACCACAATCAAGCTTTTGTTACTTTCATGCAGAAATTCTTACACTGTAGTCTTCTTTTTTTTTTTAGGATAAACACTGTTTTACCAAAGTTTTCAACATGTTTAGCAGTTTTGCGGTGATGTGACTGTTGTAAAATAGAAATGCAGTCTCAGTTGAGGGACCAGCGCTTAAGTGAAGAAAAACGATGAACTGAATTTAACTTAGCATTGCAAATTGATATAGACAAACACAGATGGGATTCTTGCCTTTGTGCATGTGGCGTAATCCTCTCATGCTTGTCAGAAAGGAGAGGTCATCTAGAGGGGAGCAGTGGAGTGCTGTCTGGATTCAAGCAGTGATAGAGAGCACTTCACAGAACTCGAATCATCCGTTTATTTTACAGCACACAATTTTATGCACTTCAGTAGTCTGGGGATTTTGCTTTCCTCTGCTCTGTAGTTGGTTTTGTCATTTTTGCTTTTGTTGGATGTCATGATGGCGGAGTCTCTGAGAGCCCCAAGGCAGGGAAAAGTTGTGATTCAGGGCTGTGAAGTTTACTGGCTCCACCGAACAGCTGGATCCATGTGGGGATCAGACTTGCTAAGAGGCAGAAGTCAGCTCCAGCTCGCAGTACGAGGAGTAGAAATAAAAAAATACGTAAGGTCTGAAAAGCGGGTAACATGCAGTTGTTACCACAGAAAAATGGAGGACAGAAATAAGAGAACAATAAGGAAGAGAAACTAGACAATATCAGTGAGATAATATGGGACAATGGAAACAGTGAGAGTAGGAGTGTGACATAAATTGAGACTGAGAAGGTCCACATTTTAAGAATCGAAAGGGCTGATATGAGTTGACTACTGCACAGGGGTGGGAAGTGTCTCGCTCTAAAAGGAAGAGGGTGGAATGAGGGAAGAATTTAACATCATATTTATTGTTGATATGTCTCTTAAAAATAAGAACTATTTATACATGTGCAATACTTTGACTGGGGCCATAATTGTTTAAAAATAAATGTGCATTTCTGCTTTTGAAATATTTCCAATTTATAAAGAAGCTATTTATTTTTTACATGGGTATGCACAAGTAGTGAAAAAAAACTAGACAATGCAAAACAAAGCAAAACCAAAAAAAAGCATAATATTGTGCCAACATGCTTGAAGTGGGTTTAGTGGGTTTATAAAATAATTTTATTAATTTATTTCTATTACATAGAAATAAATTAATAAAATTATAAATAATAAAAAAATAAACAAAAAATAAATAATAAAAGAGCTATAGTTATTTCATACTTAGCTTAGCAGCATTTAATTTCTGAATCTTTTTTTTTTTTTTTTTTTTACTAAAACAAAGCCATCATCGGATCATCTAAACCAAATTAAGCTCTTGTTTTACAGATCAGACTGTTACAGAATAGCTACTTGGATGAGGTTAAGAAAAATCGAATTATGTTTAATTGGTACTAGCAGCTTAAACCTTGCATTTCAATTGGACCAAATCTTTCAAATAACTCCCCTCTTTTCAATATGTTCCCATGCTATCCCAGTCCAGAGGGACTATTTGGTAAATATTTGAATTAGGGAAATGCAATAACAACAGACTCTTAAAAGTACATTTGTTTCCATTTCCAGGATTTTGATAAGACAACCGAATCAGTTACAGTCATTTGATCATTATTCTTTGTACGGTATCCTATTCGGTTACTGGCTGCTCACAGCGTTTTTATAGCCCTGACTGTAACACTAAAAGAAAATTCAGTTGAGGGAAATTACAAAGGAAAGGTAGCTAATGTCTGTTTGCTCAGGGGTTTGCGCTATACGTCTGTGCATGTCCACTTCATGGCAAGTATAGACGTTTTGTGTTGAAAAAAGGTGCTGATTAATAATGTACACTGTTTGAATGATTGAGCTCTGTGTTTCCCTGGGAAGTAACGTGTTCCTTTTATGAATATTTCATAACAGTAGCTAATGAATCCAGACATTCAAGGCAATCATAACCAGCTAATAGCCCCCTTGCTGCTCTAGTGTAAGGCAGCTGGGCCATGATCATTTCTAACCTGATTACTTGTGATACTGATGGACTCGGACTGGTGATGAGTGACTGCAGTTCATTGGAATGAATGGATGTAGTTAGTCAACTTGTTAGTGGGGAACACAGATGCGGACTACAGCGGTATAAAAAAATGACTTATGCCAACAGAGGGCTACCTGTCACACGAGAGACGTGTGTATGCTAACATCGCTGAAATGGATGCAAGTTTATTGAAAGTGCAGCTGTGTCAATTTCATGGATGGATTACGGTGCCAACCTGCAGGGCGCTGTAATCCCTCTGCTGCCAAAATGTCGCTGGAAGAAACAAAAATGGCTGCAAAGAAATGCCAAATGATCACAGTGATTCACATGGACACAAAGTGACCACAACAACAGAAGATGAGAAAACCACAAGTGACAACAAGCGACTATAAAACAGACACCAATGGTGTCCCTTTGGTTTACATCATTTGCTATGGTTTGTCAGTAAGGATGCCTTGGTCTAATGTAGGAAGAGTGGTCGGAAAGCTTTTATGTGTTTGTGCCGTGGGGCACATTATCTCTCAACATGTCGGTGATTACTACATAAAACCCAGCAGCTCATAAGCTTTTATTTTTTATCGTTTTCCCATCACTTGACCCCTCATAGACTTATTCACACCTAACATGTAATATCACAGACGTTTTGCAGCACACCTGCAACAATCATTACCTGATTTATGGAGTTAATTCAATAATTCAAGTGGTTTTGTAGACATTATCTGATATCCTTCATTAGATAATGATAGTTGTCTGATGATGAGAAATCTGATTAACCCAACTAGATTTCTCCATCTGTCCAGGAAAGTAAGAGTCTGTTTTATTCACACAAACCCACAGCAGCATTCAGAACATCACTTCCCTGAAAATGCAAATAAGGACTACTATCTATTGCAGTTTAGGCAGTTGCTACAATATGTATATTCAGCTGAACGTTCATTTTCAATACATTACGCAGCCCTAGTGTTCACATGTGTATCGGATTTCTTTAGGTTTTTTTTTTAGCAAGCAATGCAGTTGTGAGTGGAACACAAAGGAGTATTACCAAAGTAAAGCATTCTTGCTGGCTTATTTACTCACATGTTGGAAGATGCTAACATCATGTGACAGTGATAGGATATAGATATTACTTCAAAAGTCTAACACAGTTGTAAATAGATGGTAGCTGTGTGTGACCAGGTTCTTGCAGATATAAGCATGTTATTATGTGTAAGTGGGTCCAGTGACCTCATGCAGAGATGACTGCACCAAAGGTAACTACTTGAAAATTATTTGCGTGTGTACTGTCTGTTTTTTTTTATGTGCCATTTATCCCAAACAGTGCTCTAGCACCAATTAAACAAGGTCAGCGCTGCTGTTTTAAAGCTCTGAGGGTTCTCACTTCACTTACCGAGGTGTTTGTCCATTCAGACACGCAGTAATAAAACGGTGACACGGTTATTTCAGCTGTCATGCATCTGGACCTACAGCTTGTAGATATAAATTGCTCATTCTAAAAGAATAAACACTGTTATTTTAGTAAAACTATTAAATACCAGCTCTTAATTGTAAATTGTTCTGTCATTGACCTTTGATTTGTGACACATTGCACCTTTTATAGATACCCCCCACAGTTAGATGTGAAATTAACTGGCTAGAGTATTCCTAAATTAATGCTAAAATCCTGGATTTAAAAAAAATCTGGAAACCCTTTGAGCTACCAGGAGTTTTTTTTAACCCTTTAAAACCTGACCTAACAACACCTGGACAGAAAAGTCCCATATTTAAAATCTTTATTTTTGTCTTTATTTGACCCTTTAATAAAATCTAGAAACAAATTTATAATTTATTTTTTGCTATTTTTAATACTATTTATCACCATGTGACACCTTGCTTTCTGGTGTTCACCAGTGAGCAGAAGACCAGTATCATATGGTGTACAACTTGGTTTCGAGTAGTTTCTACCATAAAGTGATGCAAAATGTCTCAGAAACTGTGTGTTTCAGATATGATATGTTTGGCTTTATAGGGTTAAGAATCTGTGCTTGATAAACACTAAGCAGAACAGATTATTTAGAGATTTTTTTTTAGCACATAATTATTGTAAAGAAAAGGTGATTTGAATCAGAAGACATGAGAAATGAAGAGGCGACAGATTTCACCACTGATGGATGAGGATTGAAGGTGTAGAGCCTGCTTTTTGGGTAATCGAATAAGGATTTGTACTTAAAATAATGTGAGATGACAACTCAACTATGACTAAAATGCAGGAATGCATCATTTTCCCATGTGACCTTTAAGAATCGAGGTTATCATAATTGAATTTACCAATAATGTTATGTTTAAAGCCTGAAAGTTATATTCTGGCCAAAGAACAATTGCCTTCATGTCTTTCCAGAAGAATGACATGAAGTGTTAAATTGTGATTTTATATCAACACTACATATGTGCATGTGTTAGCCAAGCAGGGTGGTGGTTCTCCTTCTGACCATTAATTGTCTCTTAGCAGCTTAAGGAAGTCACACTTCCCTTGGTGATCTCCATGTGCTTTAACAGGATAGCAGAGGCCACCTGCACACAGTCAGATAATCATTAGTACCACAAAGTGACTTCTGCCTACTGTACCTGTAAGGACATGTAGGATTATGCAGTTAATGCAGTTTGTATTATTAAAAAACAGAGGTGTGCTGTTCGTTAATCCCTGTGACTCATGTAGCTTAAGGGAACTAAGTGGTCTACTACGTGGACACATCCCAGGAACTATTGGTTTACAAACCGTTAAATCTGTATTTTTGCTCCAGCTTCTGTTTGTCAGTGGCTTGTATGCTGTCAGTGGGCGTGTTTAGTTTCAGTTTTTAAAGATTGTACAAATGGTGCACATGAAATGGCTTAATCTGGCTGCATCTAGCTCTTACATCAGACCACCCAGAGAGAGAGGTGGACTGGAGACGCATGAGAGAGGGCTACACACCAACCAGCAGTAAGTTTTGACGTGATGAACGGATTGAAAGGATTACACACTAGAAGACTTCACTGAGAGGCTTCTGTAGAATAAAAGTTTCAAAGGAGGGTTGTACTTTGCTACTTTCTTTTTACGCTTTCAGTTGTGTTGACTTCTTGTGTCCCTCATGTTGTAGGGAATCCTTATCTTTAGGGTTTTTTTCTCGATCACGTCCTGATAACCCCTTTCTTCCTTGTAATAGCTTACTTCGTCACCTCCCTGCAGGAGATAGACGCGGGGATTCTGCTGTTTTCCGGTAATGACAGACCTTACAGGAAGGGGATATCTGGGACCACTCTTGCAATAATCAGTATCGATTATCCTCAGAGGCTCTTTGGATTGGTGGGGGTTGTGGCACCAGGGAAGGCATGAGACATGTTTTCTGTTGCTAGGAGACAGTCACTAGCATGGTCTTAGAAGAAGGTGGTAGTGGGAATGAGGTGTTACGGGTCGTTATAGGAAGAGGTGGAGTTGCTTTTTATTAATAAGAATATATTAAACAATAAGCAATCTTACTTTTTGAAGATGTAATGGCGGTGTAAGCTAGCTTAGCCCACAAGCCAAGGCTAAAGAGGAAAATGGTTTCAGCTGTTTTTTTCATGACTAAAATCCTTATCTTTCTCAAGTACTGTTTTCTTATAATAAACTATTTTTAAATCATTTGTTTCACCCTTATCCAGACGGTATCAGACTGGCAGCCTGCAGGGAAAATGGCCCCCCTTTGTGTCTATTGGCCATATGAGCAGGGGATATGCCGGGTGAGGTCTCTGTCTCCCTCATATGCGCGCACTCAGACACACAAAGGTCCTCTTATTTAGATACACATGAACTCTATTAGGATTTATTACCTCAGCTTTATCCCCAGTGAGCACGTCTGGCCTGTGTTCCAGATTGGGAGAGAAGTGGAGTAAGGAATGAAGGAAGAGTGAGGGGGATGGAAGGCAGCGGTTTGATTAGTTTGTTGCAATCACACTAAACTGTTGCATTAGAGTGTTGCTGATGTTACACAGACATGGTGCACAAAGTGCTGAAAGATTTTGTTTGTCATTTGTTAAGCTTTGGATTGGAATCTAGTTTTATTACAGATTTGGCTCCTTTAGCTAATGTTGCTTTAGTATTTTACATGATGTTGTAATAACAGAGAAGTAGGCGTGTTCTCAAAACACATATATATTATTGAGCTTAAGATGAGCTTGTGCATTGTCTCCATTTATAATATAAAGCTTATTGGAAACACAAAAACTGCACTAAAGCTTTGCTTGTTCATGATCTTATATACATATAAAACCCAACTCCACTGGTCAGGGTTTCAGATTATTTTTTTAAGTCTTTCTGACAGGCAAGACTTAAACAAATTTAGCAACAATTTCTTCCTGCAAGTCTAAGAAAATCCTTATATTAGGTTAGTTTTTTTTACTTGACATTGCACATTTTTCTGCACTTTTAATAGTATTCAGATATTTTATGGCAAATATTCACAGATTCCAAACAGTATGTGATTCAAACTGGCGATATGACATCCTTTCAGAGCAAGACAAACCTACCATATGTGCCTCTATATGTGCGGAAATAAAGAGACTGGAGTGGCAACATGCAGCAGCATTGCAGACAGCCTTCCTCTTGTGTCCAGTCAGTGCAGTCAAACCTGTTTGACCTGTATTTACCATTGACGCACGTAGAGATTAATCTATAATTCATACATTTTTACAACTGTAGACAGAAACTGAAAGTCTGTGCGCTTACAGTTTTAAGTCTGTCAGAATATACAACACTATGTTGTGTAGTTGCGTTTTTCTTTGTTAATTTTTATTTTTACATTTTTTTGTATTTTAGATGATTTGCACTGCTGGGAACCCCATGCTGGGATTTTAATAGGCTCTGTAATGATTTTGAAACCTTCAGTAATGTCAAATGGCAGCCCGCTAATGAGGGCTATAAATCAATACATCTAATCTCCTACTGGGTAGTCGTGACCAAGATCCAAGTTCAGTTCTGTGGTGGCAAAGGCAGCTGGAATCAGACTTGAATTGGAAAGCCTCTTATTAATTAATTTTAACATGTTAACACTTCAGGAGTTTTCATTTGTCTTATGAAATTAAATTTATCAGAAAGTATATTGTCTGATCACCACTCTTGCTTACTAACTGAGTGAAGCTGATGGATTACAGCAGACTGGGTTCTTCCTAAATGTTTTACACATTTGTTATATTTGAAGCTCTTCTAACATCTCTGTCCTTCTCTCTTTTTCTTCTCCATCTCCTTTTCTTCAGGTCATGGAGAGTATTTGCCCTTGTTAGAAGCACCACCTCATACACAGCCAGCTTGTTGGTGGCAGTAGACGGGCGGATAGTCTAAATCAACTGGTGGTCATGTGTGAATCCGTGGTCTGATGCCCACCCTCACCTCAGCGCTGGCCATGGACGGGAAGAACTACCTGCATCCAGAAGGTCCTCAGCTGGACAGCAGCTTGTTCTCTGTGGCCCCCTCAAACACTGAGGTACACTTTGAATTATTGCACTACAAAAAGTGGCTTTAAACAACAAGAAAAAAACGACAAAAATTAGGTTAATTTTCCTTGAAATAAGATAAAATTTCTTGTTCTGTTGGCTGATAATTTATTTTATTTCAAGGAACATTAACCTGTCAAGAATTCCTAAAACAAGTAAAAAAATCTTTAAAAAAACTTATTAAGTAAGAATAAATATCTTGCATTTAAAAAAATAAGCGTATGTGTCCTTGATTTGTGATATTTAATCTTACTTAGATTTTAGTTTTTGTAGTGTGGCTCAATGTGTGGTTCAGATCAAGTCAATTTAGGTGAACTGAACATCATTCGAACTGTCCAAATAATTATCTAAGCCCAGCTGGAAAATGTATAATGTATGTAGTTTAAATCGTTAAATTAATTACTCACATAAACTGTTGATTGCATTATCCCTTTAATTTATCTTGAAGCTAAATGAAGACAAAGTAAAAACACAACTTTTACAAGTACACATGTGAACAGTAAACTATGTGGCATATGATTGTAAGACTTCTCTAAAATTGTTTACAGAGAATTCTATAAATTGAAATAAGATAAATTATTTCTATTCATATAGATATTCAGAATTCTGCATTAATTAAATTAAACATTTGGTCATATTGCCACCAAATCCTCCCTTACTTACTCCCGGTAGTGTCTAGACATTCAGATAGTTTGTATTTAAGGTTTTAGGGTTTTTTAGTTTTTTTTTTTTTATTATTATTATTATTATTATTTATTCTGTTAGGAAAACAGGATGGATTTTTTTTCGGTTCAGTATTATAATAAGTTATAAAACCAGTGTCAGGATTCATTTTAAGTGCTCTAAAACAAGAAAACAGTCCCAAACCATTTTAATTACAACAAATACACTCTCTGCTGTGACTAAAATTCTGGAGAATTTCACAAAACCTCTACAATCATAAAGGATGACTGTTTTTTACTTTTAATTTTTAGTTGAAACCCCTTTAAGCTCTTTTGTATTCATACAGAAACAAATGAGGTCAACACACTCCTTTAAGTCAAATGCAGACGTCATGTAATTCTGAGGAATTGCTCTGATAAGTTTCTATCTATGAGATAAAAAAAAGCTATAGTGGGTCTTATAATGCCTTGTTGAATTTTTATCCTTAAAAATCAAGTTGAAAAGAAGATATCCTAACACATTATCATTTTGTGTGTTGTAGACTTCAATATATGCCTCTTCTGGTTCCTGGGGATCCTTCTCTCATCAGGCTGGATACAGCATACACTGCCCTATGCAATCTGGAAACCAGTAAGTTGTTACAAAACACTGCAAGTGAAAACTTGAAGTCACTTTTTGCACAGCAACAGGTTCCCCTGGCTGTGAAGAAACAGAGAAAGAGGTTCCAAAACTGATAACACATTAAGTACTCAGAACAAGTTGTGGCCTTTAGACTCTGGTCTGTATGTGATACCTGTACTGAGATTGTCTCATTAAACCTCTGCTAATAAAGCTGAAAAGCAAACAAACCAAAACATTGAAAATAATTCATATGGTTGTAAAGCCTAATCCTGTACATGCTCACTCAGAAATCTTTTAATGCAGTTGATATTTTCTAGACAATTCCAGTATCACGTTGCTGACACCTTGTATGAACAAATACAATCACACCTGCACCATTTCACAGTAATGACACCACCAGTTCACATCACTGACAATGTGAACTGGTGGTCTATTTTATCAGACCTCTTTCATTTCCTGTAGTGGCCTGCTTGACGTCAGCCTTACGGCGGGTGGGAAGGGGGGGCTAAACTAAACATCCTGCACCTCACTGCTAAAAGAGATATGGTGGTCCCTTTCCAGTTCAGGTGTGTGTGCCTAAGATGGAGTGCAGCATACTGTCTGCAGTTGCTGTGTAGATTAAACAGCATGTAAACAGAGCAGAAGCAGCTGCAGCTCTTATCAGAGTGTACAGAAACAGTGCTGCTGTGCGCTCAGGTACTGGACATTTTGGGAGCAGTCACAGTCTGATATGTTGTTTAATTGTTGTGGTTTGAATTTGCACAGATTTATCTTATATGGGTGTAAATAGCTTTGATTGTATTTTCATTTTAAGCAGCATGTAATGTGTCTGAGTATAAAAGCAAAAGTAACCCTGAGTACAGTTACGCAAGCAAGAGAGAAAGGCTACACTGAAAATCACTCCTTGCGTAATGCTGGTGTTGACGAGCAGGATTTAACTCTTACAGCTGCGTCTTACAAAAGCTCATATGTGCATTTACAAATGTCAGCAAAAAAAACTTGCTTTTTCCACAAAATTAGTTTAATGTTATATTAACACAGCTGTGAACTTTATGTGTAATGAAAATGCATATTAGCTGAAAGATGTGAAGAAACGTAAACTGATTTACAGGATCTTTTGATTCACAGGCAAAGGGCTTTAAAGTTAAAAGCAACAAAATGACGTGAAGGCACAGTTTGTGGTTTTTAAGTTCACTCATACTGGAGTTTTATGACATCAAGCAGGCTTTACACTCCCCTTATCTCAGTTTCTGTTTTACAATGTACAGAAAAAGATAAAACCGAAAAAAAACTTTCAGGGGTCTGTGGTTTAGTGTGATAAAATATCATCAATTTCCTTAGAAATGTGTGTTCCAGACCCCGTGTTAACAATGAAGTTGTTTTTTTGTTTTTTTTTAGGTGTGAATTCAGTAGTTTTTTCCATCAATACATGTTTGCAGTTTCTCATAAAGGCAAATTTGTCCTGGAAACAGCTAGGTCTTTGATTTTGAAGTATTTTTTATCCACTTTGGCTCCACGGCCTCAAGTGTTTTATCTCTGCTCCAGATCAACTGAATAAACAGAAGAAATGGGGCGAACCTCTAGGTTTTCTACGACTACCTTGTTTTGTTTCCTTCTGCTGTTCAGTCTGGTTGTTTTTCACGTGACCCCGTGTCAGTGAGTTTGTGGTGCTCGAACAAGCTGTTGCCTAGTCTACTAGCACTCTGCTGTCAAAATTAAATTGATTACCCTTGAAAGCCCTCTATTGTCAGCCCACATTGCTTTTGAAAGTACACAGAGGAGTGAAAAAAATCACACGACAATAGGAAGGGAAAATGTGTAGGGGGCTCACACAGCCTATTTTATCTTTATGTATCTTCGCACTTCAAATATTTATTTTTCCACCAGATGATTCCACTTTTTGCAACTTTACAGTGACTTGCATATCAGAATGAGAGAAGAGTGATTTTTTTTTTGTTTCACCTGTCTGTGTACATTGATGACTTCTTTTTTTCCAACTCTTGACTTCGTTGTCTACGCAGTTACGCGCTGCTGATCTGCTGCCATGTTTCAGTACCAAACTGTTATAAACCACTGAAACTTATGTGCCCACTGATATTTCCTGATATTTCTAACAGAATTTAACTGATGAATAACTTAAGAAAGCTGTTTTTTTTGTTGTTTTTTTATCACCGTGATTTGTGAGATAAATTGACTTTGACTGTTCTGGTGTCTCAGAACCTCGGTGCTCTCAAGGAACTGTGGGCTCATTTATAGAGCTTTCTATTCACAATACATGGCCTGAAAGTCATGGAATTACTTTTCTGTGCAAAGTTTGAGTTTGTCCATGTGAACCACAAAAATGTGCAAGTTATTTCTGATTCGGACATGGTTCTAACTAATCTGGTTGCACGGTGGGCTGGGTGGATTCATTGATCCTGACGCACAGCAGTGTGCGGAACAAAGTGGAGGCATGCGCTGCGCATGATGGTGACTCCTTGGGGGATAAAGACACATTGTAGGAGTTGTAATAAACTGTGATTTGCTGACATAGCTTGAAAGTGACAGAGGAGCTGGCTCCTCATGCCATTTGCCAACCCTCTGAGTGCACCAGTGTGCTTTAATGTGGTCCACCAAGTACACATTCTGTTGTGGAGCATCGGCCTCTTCACCTCTACCTGACTGATTTTTATAGTGTCAAGCACATACTTCTTCACACTGACATAGTTTACTGCGGCACTCAGCAGCCTTTCTTTTGTTTGTTACCTCACTACTATGACAGCAAAGTTTTGTAAATCTGACTTTTACTTTGGTGTAGTAACTTTTGAGTTTTAGGTGTAGGTACACACCAGTTAAACCAATACCAAAGGGGGTAGAAATAAACATTAGCAAACATTAGTAAACATTATAAACTACTAATTCAGACAGCTAAAGAAATTTCATAGGATGCTAGGATGTCACCATGAGCTTATAAATGGTCTGCTGAAGTTTAAACTGGTTGTCAAGTAGCTAAACAAAAACCCAGAATTCAGGTTTTACTCTAAATGAGTGATTGAATGTTTGGTTAACCTCATTTAGCCAGTTGAAGCTTTATTATTGTTACAGTATCCCTTATAACTGAAGCTGATTCATTATTTGGTCTGGTGTTGTTTTTTTTTTTTTTGTTTTTTTTGCTTTGTTTATTTAGTTATTGTTGTTTTTCATTTTATTTAAACACAGTTTGGAACACAGCACTAGACAGGCAGCAATGTTCTGCTTTAACTTTTTTTGTTTGTTTGCTTTACTTTATTGAAATATCGGCAATTCAGCAGCCTGGCATTTAGTCAAACGCAGCTATTCCACACCATTTATGTCACGTTTTGCAATTGAAAATAACTTCTCCTTTTTTTTATTGAGAACCAACTTTTCAAGTTCCACATCATCCTTTTATATTGTGTGACTAGGCGACCGAATCACAATGAAGTTCAGGAACCAGCGCCATGCTGGTGCCTGGCTCGTTCAAATATTAGTTACATAACATTAATGACTTTCTAAATCAGTTAAAACTGACTTTATTCAGACATTGGTTGTGTTTCTCTGCTAGTGTTCCTCACACAGGAAACAATTTTCCCTGTGAAAAATTGAAAGTGGTGCATGAAGAATACAAGAAAAGTAAATATAACAGCTTCTATCTACTTGTAGTTTTCTCACAAGCAGCATCATCATAATAAATCATGTTGGTGTGTAAAATACTTAGTAATGTCAAGTTAATATTCTTAATGGAAACATATCAATATATCTTATATGTTTAAACATATTTTAAAAAAGCATGCTTTAATCACACATTAATCTGTCATCAAGTTAAAAAAAAACTTGTTTGCTTCACCTGAGGGCATTTACTCCCTTCTGTTATTGCTCTTACATGAGAAACTACTGTACCACTAAAAGCTTTGCAGGTCCTTCCGGAGCTACAGGTTTCTCTTAAAAAAAAACAAAAATAAAAAACATTTGTTTTGTGACAAGAAAAAAAAGCCAGCATATGGACCACTGAGCAAATAAAATGAGAGCAGCTGAATATATTTATATATAGTCAGAGAGCAGAAGTGCCAACCTTCCCCTGCTCATTTGGATAAATTATAACTTGCACAACATCAAAATGTTCTGTTGCCATATTAACAAAGAGCAGTGAATGGCTGTTTTTTTACAGCCATATAATGAGGTTGATCGTTTTTCAACAAGTTGTTCTACAGGTTTGTTATAGTAGATTGTCAAGATTCCCAAACGCGCTTTACTCTTTGTCTGTTTAATTCTGTGAGACCAGCTGATTCATTAAATCTAATTGGGATTTTGGTTTGACCTGCTCCATCTTTATTCTGCTTTCTCTGCTACTGCCTAAAGCCAGACTCAAGAGTTTCCCAATGCCAAAACCCAACCTGACTACATGCACACTGTGTTAGAGAGGATATTTCGCCATTGCCCAAGCAGTAAGGAAGTGTTCTTCCATGGAATCTTAGTAGCAGTGTGTAGTATGTCATCGCCTACAATCTTCTGTCATCTCATAAACTATGATAATCATCTATCCTTTCATTTGTTTTCTACGGAATTAAGCTTGTTAGTCATCGGATTGGGTGATGCTGGTTTCCTCCTTCTGGTGAAGACCACAAAGCAGCTACAATTATTCAAATATGTATTTATTATGTATTATGAAAAAAATAGTAAAAATAGAAAGAAAATATAAGTTTTTCCAAATTTGTTAAATGGTGAAATAAAGACTTCTGATTTTAAGCTAGAATTTTCTTCAGAGTTGTTCATAGGTCAGTCTTTAAAGGTTAAACTTGGTTTGTGTATCAGTTCGAGTCTAGGGGGGGTATTTTTACCACTTTGTTTTTTCTTTCTTTTTTTTTTTATTTTTGCATTTTTAGCTTCATGAAACGCTCTTAAGTGGATTTTTCTTAACATGACCATTTTATTATCTTGTCAATTTCAAGGTGTCTATGATACAAAATAAAAAGTTATGATCATCTGTGCCTTTAGGGGTCATTTGTACCTGCGGCACACTGCAGCTTTTCATAGTGTCACGGCATCAGTGTTGCTAGGCAAATGTGCCCAAAGAACCAAAAAAGGACAGATAAAAGATAGGTTATTTAACCCAGCCTTTAGCTATGACTTGCAAATCCAGACAGATAACATGATATACTCACATATCCAGCTTCATTACCCATCCATCCATTATCTACCGTTTATTCACTGGAGCCAATCGAGGTAAAGCCCGGACTGGTCGCCAGTCCATCACAGGGCCAACACACAGAGACAAACAACCATGCACACACACTCACTCCTATAGGATATTTAGAGACTCCAGTCAGCCTATCCCCAAGGCGCTTGTCTTTGGACCGTGGGAGGAAGCCGGAGTACCCGGAGAGAACACGGGGTAACCTGGAGTAACATGCAAACTCCACACAGAAAGGTCACTGCCTGAGCCGAGGCCCAAACCAGGAACCTCCTTACAGTGAGGCCACAGTGCTAACCAACTGTGCCAATTCATTAACTCAGTTGGCTTTATGCACAACTCCACTACTTCCTGAACTTAAGACAACTCTTTTGTTTCCTGCCTTTCATTACTGGATGAGCTGATTAATCCAGGTGTGTCTAGCCATTGCTGTTACTGCTGCTGGTTACTGAGGTCAGACACACCTGAACTAAGGAAACAAAATAGTTGTCTTAAGCTCAGGAAGTTGCGGAGCTGTGCATAAATGCCTGTTCAATCCCACTTCACAACAATGGCATCTCAGGGCAGTTTACAGACACACCAATTTGACAATTCATATTAAATATCTTAAACAGATTGCACTGAATCTTGACTTTCATCCATTCCCCCATCCTAAGCATGCAGGAGGCAACAGCAGAAAGGAAATCATATTTTTAACAGGAAGAAAAAAGAAGCCAACTCATCTGCCAAAAAGGACCAAAAAGTGATACCAACATACACTATAACTTTTATCCAGGAAGACCCGCAGAATATGTTTTGAAGCCAAATAATGTTGTCATATGTCACATAAAGGAGAGAGATGTACTCAGAGCATCATAGGACGTCCTTCAGCAGTCTATGGCAGCCCCACATGCTGCCATATTAATTCATTTCCTGAGACTTCTGCTTCATAAAAAAAGATTTAAAAAATTGGCACGTGTAATGGCATTTTTTAAACTATCATTACACTTTTCTTATGCGAGTTTGCAGGTGGTAAAACAACCCTCTCTGGTGGTCCTTGGGAATTGTGGCGTGTTGGTGGTTCTAGTTTTTAAGGATTCCTACTGTGCAAATTGACCTTATTTAAAGTCCTGCATTTAAACACCCTATTTATGTGAAGACCTGTGTATTTACTTTTAGTTTCACATTCACTTCTCAAAAAATCACAAGTTCTACCAAACTATCAGATGTACTTTAAAAAATGGCATCAACTTAACAACGTTATGAAGTTAAAAACAACCGAAACAGGCTCGACATAAATGATTCTTTAACATTCACCGACGTCAAATTGCATGGTGCTTGATGTCTAAATATGACATGCTTTCCCAGTAACTGTTCAGGTCTAAATCCGAAAATGTAGAAAAATCAAAATTGATTTAAAGTAATGAAGATTGGACGCGGACCGGCAGAAAGTCTGTTGCTTTGGCTGAGAGCTCCTGACCACCTTTGCTGTTGGAAAGCAACTAAAGTGGGCCTGCCAAGACTTTTGCTGTAATAATATCGCTGTCATAACGCTGTTGGCTAAAGGGCCACAAAGGGGATTTCCAGTGCGGATGATTCTTACCATTAATAGGGCTTTTTGAGAACTAAAAAGATTTTGCAGTTCTTCTTAATGCAGACTCATCGTTCCAGAGTTAAGCAGCTTTCTCCAAAGTCAAAGCCAACAACTTTGTGTTAGCCCAACAGTTGTAGTCCTGGTTAATTAAAAAGATGAAAGATTTTTTAGTGCAGGTTCTTTATGAAATAGGGCTCAAACATGAACTATTTTTTTAAAATTTGCTGCAAGCTTGATAATAATCAAAGTAAGTTTTTTTTCCACAGTTTGGAGTCCATACATTAGCTTTCCTCCCCTCTATGTGATTCCAACTTAAATCAGTCATTCCCACTTATCACTGACCCTCATTTAAGGACATAGAAGAAAATCCTCTGAATAGCTCTGGCCGAGCTCCAGCCTTCTAAGCTCGAGCTGTTTCACTTGATTGGATGAGAGGGACATGGGAAGGTACTATGTAAGTTTAACTTATGCTGGTGAGAGTTGAGTTTTGCTTTCATTTTGACTGCAGTGGGTTGGTGATGATAACTTTACTCAGCGGGAAACTGAAAATACCTTTTGGGAATATGACGGCCGCTTGGTTGTGGAGGATTATAAGTTGACAATTAAGGAGCTGGTTAATGTTCATAAAAAGGATATCTTCATTGCTGGTAGGAGTTACTTTTTGCCTTTTGTCCCTGATTTTCATCTTATCTTTAACTGTCACATTTCTTTTTGTAGCCTCTCGTCTCTGTCGGTCTGACATACGATACTTGTTTGGCATAACCTTCTGATATATGTGATAAAAAACTGCTGTTGTTTCTCTCTTTGGATTCTTCTCTTTTTTTATTGTTTTCGTGACAAGTAAAACTTTGATTTTTGACGAGAGACGACACAAATGTTAGAATAATGAATAATCAGAACATGAGAATGAAAGAGGCTTCACTCAAAAGGTTTCTGGTATGAGTTGGATTGGATTAAAACTGTTACAATGTTGATAGTTTTATTTAAGTAAAACATTGTTAAATGATCTCTGTTTTAAATAAATCTGATCAGATTGTACCACTTGATATGAAAATGTTGAACTCGGTGCCAATTTTACTTTGCTAAAATGCAGTAAAAGCAACTAAAGCTCACATTTCTTCTCCAGGCAATACCACTTGAACAGCAGCACTACCACCAATATTCCAGATATGCACATGGACATCTACTCTGGACTCTCTGACATGGACTTTTCCCACAGCTTCCCAAGGAATGGAGATTTCCCCCAGGTTAGTTTCACAGTTTTGTTTGCAATGTGCAAATTGTAAAGCATGCAACTTTCATAATGACAACTCGAACACAACCTCTTTCTGTCACATAATCTGCCTGCGTGTTTATCATTAAAAAGTCCAAGCTACCCACCCATCTTTTTCATTTTGTCTTTCATGCTCAGCTTCACAAATCCCTTAAGTTGTCTGGACAACGGCAACACCATCAGCCCCTTTTCCTGTTGAGGCATGTCATTATAAAGGCGCTGTAATTCAGTGTTCCACCCCGCTTCGCTACTGCTGTTTCAAGGGCCACCATCAAGGGCCTTTTATTTTTATCTGTTTGGGCCATCTGTCAGGGATACAAGAAGATTTTTCACATAACATTAAGCCTATATATTATTTTTTGTGTGGCATTGCCCTAAAATTGGGGTGTTTAGAGTTGCGTAAAAAAGAGGAATAGATAGATGGCGCCTCAATTCCTAATTTGCTCCATCATTCTAGATGGGTTCAAAGTTAATGGGTTAATGGATTTTCTAAGCATGTGGACTTTGCTTTCCATCCAGTCGAGTCCTTGCTTCACTGATCTCCAATATGAATCCTCAAGGCCTACTCCCCTGCTGGTTTTAGATGCTTTCCTGCTCCAACATCTCTGATTTAAATGAAATAGACTCATTTTTGTCATGTTTGTTGACGCAGGTAAACATTTAAAACATGTTGTGTCCAATTTTTAAAACAAATATTTTTTATTCATTTGATTTTTTTTTCTTTTTTTCATAAAAGCACGTTGTATGAAAAGTGCTTTATAAATAACGTTTGGTTTGATTTTATTGTGACCTATACATTAAAAAACATGGCATTACATCAGGCGTGAGAGGGAAAAACATGGACACAAATGCCAATTCATTTTGTCTTACTGAGTTAAATATACCAGAAAGCAGGGATGGTATTGTTTAACCCTCTACATGAATGTATTTATGTACATTTGTGAATGATGAAATCTAGAAAATGAGCATAAACCACTATAGTTAGGTCTTAAGACCTCATTGTGCATTATGATAATGCCCCGCTGCTTCATGCTGGCTTCACCTCAGAATAGTCATTACCTGTAGATTATTATTATTATTATTATTATTATTATTATTATTATTATTATTATTATTATTATTATTATTATTATATGACTGGTTATAAAGGACTTTTGCAAGCCATAACTTTTAATAAAAGTTATTAGCTATAGTTTAAGGAAATGTGAGCATATCAGATACAATACCAGCTGTCTCTTTGTATTTATGTCTTCGTGTGTGTGGGTTTAATGGTTCCCAAGAACAATAGCATGACGTTATTTCAGGAACAAAAGTGCTTGAAGGTTTTCACATGGCAGACAGTGATGTGTCACCTTCGTCACATGTTTTGTGGCGTTGACATGAATTGAATGATTAATGTGGGGTTTCCCTAGTTTTCCAACCACTATTATTCTCCCTGCCAGTAGCTTACTCCAGTACTAGTCATTTTCAGAATTCATGATTTTGTCGTCTATGTTGCGTAATTTTGAAATATTAAGAAAAGCAGCTGTGTGGTTTAGTTTAGGTTTCCTGTGTCATTATTTATGCATCCAACAGCAGCAGGTTTAGTTTCCTTGTTCCAGTAGTGTGAAGTATCACAGTGCCTGTGTGTACTGGTTCAGGACACGTCTTGTGCTCGTGTTAGGCTTTCTCAGCTGTTCCTGCTGGTTTGGACACACCCGGTCATGTGAGGCGTTGAGAGAAAATGTAAGTCACAGGGTCATCATAACTAATCTCCCACCCTCACGCTACTCTTTTCTTCCATTTCATCCTGCTGCTTGTCCTGTGTCGATTTCCCCTCCATCCCCGTCCACAATTTCGAAAGAAGAAAGTCTGATTTTTGTTCTGCTGCTGAACCGTGACTGAAGACATTCAGGGAAGAGTTCTTGATTAAATTTGTTTGTCAGGTGACTGCTGTGTTTACTTCAGCCATTTCCCTGTTTCAGTTACTGCCTGGGAGTCATTAGGGAAATCTCCTCTGGTTTGCACGGTATACCGCAGTGTTAGGGTTTGTTTATGTTGTGCACCAGAACTCCGCTGGAATATCCTCATATTGTAGGAAAACACAGCATTGCAGCATGTGGCCGGGAAGTGCATGTCTGCATTGCTCAAAACTTTAAAACGTAAGTTGGATGTTTACTTTGTTTTACGAATCAACAAGCTCCCTCTGATACTTGATATCCCTCTTGGATTATCTATGACGTATAAAACATCAATAACTGATAACTGAAGTGGAAAAATAGGCCACAGTCTCACGCAGTTAAAGGTTATCGTGTCTCATTTGTTTTATTTAGACAAGTAGGTTGCCCTTCAGTAGAATCACAGAAGCCCCCCTTTTTGACATAGTAAAAGTTTTCACCAGTTAATAATACATGTTATAGATGACCGATTAACACACACTTAAGTCTTTATTTCTATTGTACAGGATTAATAAATCTGGAGAACGACTTCATGAAATGTCTTAGATTTTATCATTATCATTTATTTGATGTGTGTCTGTACAAGATTGTCCTTTCCTGGAAATTTCTCCAAAAATAACACGTGCACATAAAATTTTATGCTTTATTTACTGAGCAAGCAAGGCATTTATAAAACAAAGTATTGTCCAAACAGTGAAAACATTAACACAGACAAATTTAGACTTAATTATGTTTACTTTACAACATTATTTAGAAGAATTATCAACAGACAGGCTATTATCTTAATTTTTTTAGGGAAGCAAAGGAGAAAAGCAAAATCATAGCTATGATTTGAACCACATGTCTTTAGGAGAACTGTGGACTTCACACACAAGTGAATGTGCTAATTTGTGGATCTGAAATATGTAAGTCTTGCTGCAGACAATTAGAAATGACAAGTTTTACTGGAAGATCAAGTAGAGCTAAACTTATTCACCTACCTTTGTGTCTAACCTCAAAGAACGCACAGCACCTTGCAAGCGCACATTAAGTCACCACTGTATCTTCTGTACATGGCAGCTGTTCATACATGTGCTGCTCTGATCGTGGCACGTTGAGGCATATTTACTTCTCTACACACTCTTGTTCTGTGTCTTTGTGGTTCCTCTCACTCTTACACACACAACCTCATGCACTGCACACTTCTAGGAAGAGTTCATTTGCATCAGCTCTACCTATACAGCCTTTTTAGGTTTTGTTTATCAAAAATCGTTAAGCCCTTGCTCTGCAGAATCGGTCATACTTAAAGAAATACCAGTTTGTCTAAATCAATCGACATCAATGCTAACTGCAGTGTGCGACTGTATACTGATGTAAAATGAGAAATCTTTGCTTAAGATAATGTTTATCCTTAAAATACTGTGGATGCCTTTATAGTTAAAGATCATTTCAAAGCAATATTGAAAGAATTACCTCACTTTTTTACAGAAGCTTTTATTTTGGTTTTATAGGAAACCACTGACTTTTAATTTAAATGAGGAACCTAACAGTTAGTTTGAATTAATAAGTGAATCATTTTTTTGGGAGGGGGGAGCTATTTCTCTACCTGATATAGTTTTGTTTCTGTTCTAGCTAGTATTTCACAGTGCCAGTCAGTTAGAATCATGTACCATGGTAAAAAGAAAACCAAGTACTAACCAATTAATATACATCTACATATTACACAAGTCTCACCTCTAGTTTCTGCCTTTAGGTTTTGATGCCATGAGGTGATGGTTACTGGATGTTTTTAATGCTTTTTAATGATTCAGTCCTGCTCCTTTGGTCTTTTTTTCTCACACAAACAAGGACGCACATATGCACATTATTAAGAGGATTCCCACTCATACAGTGATGACACAACGGACAGGCACCACTCAGTCGCTTAGTCTGACTCCCTTCAGCCCAGCAGAAATGGACATTACAGGACTCCAGTGTGCTAGCTTGTTATCTTGTATTCCTGGAAGCCGGGTGATAAATCACATTATTTTTGGTTTTAAATACCACAATCTTCCTATTTAAGAGAGCCTTAAACAGTTAACATTGTTTTTCCCATCCGTAGTGTCATCTTTGATCAGCATCTTGGCTTTGCTGAAGTAGCCCATTTACTATAAGATTCCCAGAATTTTCCTCTATGCGTGTGCATGTTTTTCATAATCACGCCCGAGTTCCAGTAAATAGGAATGACATTTAAGGATAATAAATTTGACTATAATTGTGTTTTTTCTGATTGTTGCAAAACTCTAAATAGCAGACCACCCTCTTACACATTATTAAGCTGTTTTTCATCATTCTAAACTTTGCAAGAAGTTTTTAATACAATTATTTTGGGCCTTGAACTAGTTGCTTATCAGTGCTGGAGCTGCATAGGTGTGAAATAACATTTTGACAGCCTGATCGACATGTGTGTTTGTATTTTCACAGGTGTGTCACATCCTCATTTACACTCATCGCACATCTTGTCTACCCATTAACTTTTACATCTCTGAGCTACAGATCCTGATAGAATATTTATTTTTATTGAGACTCGAGACAGGAACACAAGTAATGAAATTGAGCCTTTGAAGATAGATTAATAATAAAAAAAGAAATGCAAAAAGCGGAGGCAGCCCAGCATGGAGTCAGTCTCTAAATATAATAATCATTAAATAGAGGACCAAGCCCATTAAACGTGGCAGTAAGCAGCCTTGTATGAGGAGCGGCCAGGTCCAGAGCGCAATACTGTTTACACTACAAATGCGGTTGAGTTACACCATGTACAGTAAAATGGGCCTGACTGCCAGTAACTCTAGTCACTTACCAACAAAAGCATCATTTCCTGAAAGCTCCTCCCCTCCTCCCTCCCTCCTCTCCCCTCCCCTCCACTCCCTCCCCCTCCTCTGCTCACTCACACACTCCAACCACCTCTTTGAGCTCAGAGGAACTAGTCCACAATCACTATGAGTAAGCCCTCTATGCAAATACCTGACTGTCCTGGTGAAGCAGGAAGCATGTTTTAGACTTTCTTGTTGTCTCTTGTGTTTTAGAGGGCAGCTGAGTGTGTGTGAGTGAGCGCGTTGGCCTGTGATGCACACACATGTGTGTGCGTAGAGCCTAGCTATAGTGCAGTTTTGGATGGAAGCCCCCCCAGCTGTGAGGCATTTACTAGCACTTTAACTTCCTCATGGAAGAGGCTGCTGGATTCAAGGATTCAAGGTGAAGCAGGAGCTTATGCGTGTCTGTGTATTTTGACACCCCCTCCCCTTATTGCAGCGGTTGGACCCATGTCTCGCATGCAGATCTGGAATAATTTATTTTCTCAACTGGGACGACCGCTTCCCAAGGTATGGGTGACGTTTGCTTCTGTTATTCTTTGCCATGTGTGTGAGACCGAGCCAAACGGGTTCATTCCTTCTGTTACTTTTTATTGGCATCGTCTGGGAATAAATGCTGTTTGATGAGCAGCTACGACTCTTCGTGTAAAACTTTGAGATAAGACATATAAGATAGTATAAGGTTTACCACTGATTATCTTTTCAACTTCCTTGAATGAATTATGAACATACTTCTGTATAATCGCAATGCCAAGAGAAGCATAACTATGTATTTCCTGTTATATTGTATAACATTTCTGCAACTTTGCCCCCTATGGAATCGATAAATTATTACAAACAATAACAGTATCAAATCTTTTTAATCCAACTTTGTGGAAAACATCTTTTAAGCATCCACAAAGTTGGATTCCTCTGAGATATGTCTCCAACAAGAGATAACTTCTATATAAAAGATACTTAAGTTAAAAACAGGTCTTTAAGATAAGCTTAATAAGTGCACCCATAATCTCATTGCTGAAAAATAACGAGGAAGTCTCAAGCTAGTCAGAGAAGGCCTGTTAGCCAGGTTGTGAATTTCCTTGCTGGCACAGCGTGCCAGTCAATCATCCACTGCTCTATTGAGATCTTTATTCTCAGCTGGGAAGCCTGACAAAGGATTGTCTGCCTCACTTCTTTCTGCTTAATAGAAAGTAGTCTAACCTGATATCTCGTCTAGAAAAATGGATATCACGTTTGTGTTTTGAAAGACTGTTAAAAACCACCATTGTTCTGTTGTGCTGTAAATAGTATTTCTCATTTCATTAGAGTACACAGTGTTGGTTATTTGGGTTGAAGATTATTCCAGTCTAATGACCTAACTGGAACAAGCCTTTCTGAGCCCAATTCCACTAATATTTTCAGACAAGTTTTCACTGTCAGTATTTTCTTTTAGTACAAATTTCACATTGCAGAGTTAAAGTAGTAATAAATGTGAGTGATGTAGTGTTTTTTTTATATTTCATACAGATGCCATACATATAAAACGGTGTCAGTTTGCTTTTTGTAATCATTCATTTTCTTATACAATCCCAAAAGCTTCCAAAGTAATGATTAAAATTTCTGTGTAATATTTAAAGGCTTCATCATGTCCAGTAAAGTTTAGCTGAACAACATCAGATCCTTTAACAGAGTTAAAAAAAAAAAAAACAGAGCAATTTCCTTTTTAGCTTCACAGTACTAACTAGGATTTAACCCAACATAAAATGGGGAACCTGTCCTTGAAGGACAGGGATAGAGTCTTTTACTGGGTGCAAATTTTCAGCTTCCTGGTATTACATTAAACCTCAAGCATGACCCAACTCATGCAGCTTACGGGAAGTGAATAAACAATAATGGTGAGAGTCGGTGAGAGCTTCGCGCATTGGTTTGGTGGGGGTCGATGATGATAAGAAGATAGACGATGGGTGCATGAGCCACATTCTCATTCTTTAAAACAGAACCTTAACCCATAAGAACCCAGCGTAACATATATGGTACATTTACTTTCTCAGACATTTTACATCATTTTATGGTAAAAACTTCCTTCAAAATTCTGTAGAACACAATCAGATTTTTGTCTTCCGCTACTTAATTGACATCAGAAAGCAGAACATTATACAATAAGAATTATAACATATCACATAAATTAATAATATAATAATTAATAAGAAGGGTACTTTTTTCTAGATTTTTTGTCAAAGGGAGAAAAAAGGACCTCAAATTAAAAAATGTGACTTTTCTTATCGCCTTTTCATGGGTTGGGCTTTTAAGGGTTAAAGTTGCACACTTTAAATGTATATGTTTGTACATTTAAACATTTTTTCTTTTCAATTTAATTCAATTCAATTTTATTTATTAAGCAGGAAAAGATTAAAAACAATCGGGCCTGACTCAGTTATAAAACTGTTTTTCAGCAGGTTCCTGCTCTGCAGAACACATGTAACAAGCTCCAAAAGAAAACGGTGCAATCATCCAATCACAAACCGAGAAAGCAGCTTTAGGAGAGGCATTAGCTATGCAATGAGTGTTTCACACTGTGTTGTTATAATTAACAGGTTTATCTGCAGAAAAAGTCAAGTTGGCATTAGGAGAAGCCAATATATAGTCAGGAAGGAAGACAGAAAATTGAGTGAATGTGGGATTACATGCTTTAAGGCGAGATCCCCAACCACGGGGCCGGGAACCGGTATCGGTCTGTGGCTCATTTGGTACCGGGCTGCACAGAAATAATTAATAAACGACTGCACTCTGGCTGACTTAACTTTGGCTGGTGCCTCTTGACATACCAATATGCCTAAATAGATTACCTGTGGCCGCACGAACACCGCCATCTCCCCTGAATGTGTATCACCTTTTCAGCTAAAAAATTTTAAACACGTGTCAACACACCAAAAGCATGTTTGGTTAATTAGCAGATATAAATTGGTTGTAAGAAGGTGTGTAAATGTGTTGGCCTGTTAGTCTCATCTTCCTCAGTGTTGATGTTGTCGAGGACGTTGGTCTGTCCAGGTTTTAGCCCACCTCTTGGCTGATTTTACCTGGGATAGGTTCCAACCTGAATGAGGAAAATGAATAAAGAAACAAGTTTATTGATAGTTAATTTTTCATATATTTGTTGAGAGAAAACATCTTGATCGTAATCAGCGCTTCCAAAACGATCACCCACACTGCTAGACGCTCTGGAACATTTTGTTCTCACTGGTTTTACTCAAAGTCTAAAAATGTGTAACTTCTTGCTCAATGTATACCGAGGACCTTGAAAAATGAAACATAGTTTCCTTTTTGGAGTTTATATTGGCCAGATTTTTGCTCTCCTCCTAAATTTAATTAGCTGTTTTTTTGTTTTTGTTTTTAAAAAGAAAATATTCCAGCAAAGCATTTTTGATCAAATTCTTTTTTCTGATGTCGGCATGGTGTTTTATACTTATACATGTTTTACTGGGTGTTATATGCTGTCGTAGCAGTAAATAAATAGTAATAAATTAACATAAAACAGATTATGTTTGGTCGTTTGCCTCGGTTAGCTTTTCAGTGAAATGTTTTAGTTTAAAGACAGCTGTTGACCAGTGCTACATTTTCCTGAACAGCTTGCAGGGTAAAAACATTTCAGCGTGCCTGATAGAGAAAACACAACCATCAGCTGCTTGTAAAAGCCCAAGCGCTCACATTTGCACTTGATGTTTGGCTTAGATCCAAATCAAATAACTTACAGGCAATGAGCCCAAATCTAAGTCACAGTCTGATGATAGTAGCCGTCTGACCACAGGTGTGTGAAAGTGTGGGTGTGAGGTGTGCACACCTCCAAACAGAGGAATGCTATCTGAGGTAATGTGAAAACTTACACATTTGATTTAGGTTAGTGTCCATATCCAGGAAAGAACAAGTAAAATATAAGCGATGAGTCTGTTTAATATCAGATCGCATGAGTTCTAATCTAAGTACTGTGAAATGTTCATTTGTACTTTTTCTGTAACCCTCTCATATAGCCAGTTATAAACTGATGCTTTCTGTTGTAAGTGACTGTTGCGTGCTAAGCCATATTGTAAGTTCTGCGTGAGTGAGACTTCATCTTGCGTCAGGCCTCCTCTCTGATCCACCTCTGTTCAGATGGAAGATGCACATGCACGTAGCTCCTCACATCAAATGCATGAACACATTCTTGTTCACACTGAATGATTCTGGGAGTTAACATGCTTTGTTTTTTCTAAATTTGTCAGAACCCATCAGACGCTTGTGGTGAACCCTAAAACAGAAAACCTTAGTGTAAAGGTCTTACAACTTTTACTAATGTCAGGCAAAGCTTTTCATGGCGTAACATGTGAAAGTATATTTATTACACACCGGACAGTGTGTCAGATCTTTTCTACATTTTTCTTATGGGGTTAAGATGCAGTTTTAAGCTCTGTGAATGCCAGCTCATCCTCCTGGTACCCATCTGTGGGTGACTTCCTGTTTGCAAACTGCAAATCACCAGCGGATGATATTTCTTTGGCTGATTTGTCCTGACTGTTATTTCAGTTATTTTGTGCTTGTCGGTGCTTTGCTAGAGAACGAGAGAAGGAGTGACACTGTTCTCCTGTTAGATTAGTTTGGTTAGTTTCCTGTACTTTGAAGAGACGTGTTAGTTTGTAGTAGTAAGTTTGGTAGCTTTACACTCTCCTTTATACACCACCTGAACGCCTTTTCTTTAAACCTGCTTTCTCATGTGTGAGTTGACACACTTGACATGACATCCTTTTATTTGCTAGAACATGTGGAAGCACTGGAAAATTCCAAGGAGGTTTGCAAACAGCAAGCTGTCCCTGGTTTGCGTTACTCAGACTTTTGCATAACATGAAGGCTTGCATTTCAGGAGGTTGTTGAACTGGATGTACTACTTTGCCCTAGGATATCTGGTCTGGGACAACACACATTAAACTTGGTGTGAGCCAGAAAAAAACATAATTATCTTAAGATTTCAGCTTTAAAAAAGAGAAAACAAGTAAGTCTGATCATTTCTAATTCCTCAGACTTTCTTTCAGACGTGAGATTTGCAAGCAGTCAAAGAATCAGACTGGATTTTTACTTCCAATTTCATTGCAGAAATGATTAGAATATATGGTTAGAGGACAGTTTTTCTTGGTAAGTGTCTACATCTATTTTCTATGGTTGGATGTTGTGCGACTAAAAATGTTGAAATAGACGTAAACCTTCCATGTGTACTAGAAAGCCTCTGTTTGTTTGACTAATTGTTTTTTAACTGAGATCATTTTTGTCACAGAGAGATTGTGATTTTGATTAATTTTGCACTGAAAATGTCTCAGTGGGAAGTTTAGGCTTTAGGAATCTAAAAGTAAAGCAACTAAAAGTCTGAGAATTGAGAAACCCTGAACGGTGCTGTGAAAGTCGCGGCTCGAGAGATATGTCAGACTCGACAGAAGCAGACAGCTTGGCATAACACAATCCAGACAGAAAGACTGACACCGGTGTTGGCTTCTCTGTTCCTGGCCGCAGACCCGCCTCATGAGATGAGATGACACACATGAGCCATCAATCAGGTTCAGCTTGTAGCATGGACAAGGTCAGCAGCTGACCCCTGATAGGGAAGAGCTTCAGTAAAGGTTGTTTCAGTCAGCTGATGGCAGGTGTGGGTGGTTTCATATACCCACCACTCTTACTGTCTGCACACATGGCCACACCGTAGAAACTACTTATTGACAGGGCCGCGCTTCGTTTCACTGTCATTTTGAGCCGCCTACATCACAAACAAGATTGCTGACATTTATTGTTGCATTTACAAATGTCAAACTCATGATTGTCCCATGACTCACACAGCTTTGCTCTTGCTTCCTCCCTGTCTTTTCATCAACGTTTTACAGCAGGATTTCGTCTTTTGTCTTTTAATATAATAATAAAGGACAGCATTGTGGTTACTACGTTATGAAAGTAGCTTAAACAACAGACACTGCAGTGACTTTACATTTTTGTGCACGATATTACTTCATAATGATATATGTGTATTAATTCCAAATATGTAGACATTGAGCAACGTGCAGATAAATATCAGTTAAGTGTTGAGTTGGATAGATCGCCTTGCTGTGGCAGGATTTTATGGGAAAACCAAAACTAAAGAGATGCTGAAAGGGCTCTGAGAAGAGAAGGCAGGGGTGGGAACAACTTTAGAGACTGGGAGTGAATAATAATAACAGTGTCAAGAGATGACATAAATATACGGTTGGTCTTGCGAGGTCATTCGAGGTGTCACTTTGTTTGTGTATGAGAGTGGGCGTGCAGGGTAAGTGGGAGGCCAGGGTGGCTTGTTTCCTGGCCTTGGAAAAGCAGCCAAGCTGGCAACGTGTAGGAGGGGAAAGCCCTGGGCCTGGTCTGGCTGAGGCCGCAGATTTCAGCCACACTTTGAGCAGGTTTTGTTTAGCAGGATGTGGCTCAGGACTTTAAACAGCCGATCTTACGTGTTTTTGCTTCTGATAGGAGACGTTTGTCGCAGTGATTTAAGCTGAAGACAGGAAGAGAAGATCATTGTCAAGTCGTATATGTGTTTATATTTATATATTTATCAGTTTCTATGTAATGTAATGAGTGAATATTCCACATATTCTTCTTTTTTTTTTTTTTCTTTTTTTTTTTGTTAAATAGACTCGAGCCGCGTTAACAAAGACGCCTATGAAAAGGAGAATCTCCCAGTGAGAGATATGGCTGCTGCATTTCCTTGTATGGCAGTGCCTAACTTTATCAGAGAAACTGTGTCATATCCAGCACCAGTACAGCCCTTGTATCAGAAACAGCTGTTCCTCATTTCTTCCATGGCAACCGTTAAAGGGAGCATGAGTTGTTCTTCTGTTTGTTCATATGAACTTTGGATGTATGTGGCAGAGTTGGGAATAATCGTCCATCATACAACAAATGCAACAGCTTTCACACTCAGAGTGTGGATGAGCCTTATGTTTTGTGATTTATGTTTTGAAGTACATCTTTCTATTTCTGATTCTTAGAACTGATAAATGCACCATCAACCCACAAGCACCCAGTAATAACTCTGCAGCTTTCCACACTTCTTGGGAGCTAGAAATTAGTGTTGCTCTGTTTTTTTCCCCCCGCTGCCTACATTAATCATCTGCTGGCAGACAGCTGTCATTATCCAGACTCTCAAACACAATTTTCTGCTTCCGTGATTGCATGTTGTTCAGTATTTGCATGTGCGTGTCGAATCCCTTCACGCCAAGAGTGCAAGATTGTTCAGGTCGGTCCAAGTTGCAGGCTAGTGGTCAAAAGATAGGGAATATGCGGAAGATATGGTGCTGACTTCCGAATTCAGGAGAGGAGAAGAAAGAGTGAAGTGAAAGAGGAACAAAAAGGCAAAAGAACAACATGGTGGAGAAGTGACAGGAAAAAAAACATGTCTTTTGCTTTTTTTTTCAATTAAACCACAAAATAAACAACTCAAGATAAATTAAAACCCTAAAAATAGTTGAAAAAGAAACACATTGACACATTGTTTAAATATGTTTGTTTTACAAGAAGAAAAAACTGAGCAAGACAGAGCAGGATTAATAATATGAGTGTGATGCCGTGTGTTGTGGAAGGAGCCAGATTAGCATCAGAGCAGTTGGAATTCAAGCCTTATCTCTGCTTGGCAGGGCTTTCTCATAGGAGCAGTAGATGAAGTGGCCCTGGGTATGGACCCGAAGCGGGAAAAACACTGCTGCCTCTGTTACGCTTGGCTTAACAACTCGATTAGCATGGTGCAGAGGTTGGACATGTCTTGGTTAGCACCAACAAACTGCTGCAGTTCTCTGTTATTTCTGTGTCACGTTGGTTGTCTAAATAAAAGCACTGCATTAGCTGTTAGCTGATGCATGTGTATTAAACAGTCACACAGGAAAGATTTAGCTTAATCCGACTCATTATGATGCAGCGTATTGAAATAATCAAGATGTTAATACTATGTCTATGTCTCAATGTTGACTGCTGTGTATTTTGTTTTAGTTGGATCATATCTATTTTCTTGATATTTCATGATCCGTAGCTCAACTGTTGTCTTGTTCTTTACTCGTCATGGTGAAAAAACATGTGTCTGTGCTTATCTGCATGTTTCCGCAATTATGCTTCCATGGAATGACGCCTGCTGGTGACACAGTGTCCTTTTTCCAAGCCCTGCTTACTCATCTAGTCTCACTCAGAGGTGCCAAAGAAAGGGAGAGCTGGGCAGAAATGATCTATGACATGCATATGGCTGTTAATAAACAAACAAAATGAATGAAGCAAAGGTAGAAGGTGTATGTGTTGTTCCCCGTTAGCCCCTCTGTAATACAACAGAAGCTGGTTGTTCCGCTTACTTATCTGCAGGGGAACTTTGGCGAGGTTTCCTGCAGCACTCGTGCCTGATCTTGCCCTCAAGGAGTGCACAAATATAGGGAGAGAAGAAAAGAGAACTGTAGTGAGGGCGCTGAAGAGTAAGTTGTATTCATAGAATTGCCAGAAAAAATAAACATAAGCTGTTGCAGCACCCTTAATAAATAAATAAATAAAATATTACCAGTACTCATCCAAGCATTGTTATGTCTCTATAGAGTCAGAGAGCAAACATTTACATATGTGTGTTGGCATGCACAGCTCTGATATGGTTTGGGTCTACCTGCTGTTTATTACCCACAGTGTCTCATTCTCAAGTGATGTCATCATGTTGACACTTGAAGCTCTAAGTCTCATCCTGTCATGCAAGTGAAACATTTGCAGTTCAGCTGTGAGCAATGGAGAACAGGCAGCTGTGACAGAAAGCTCAGCTTCTCAGCATTAATCAGAAGCTGCAGTTATTTAGAATCAGTCACTGTTACAGTTCATTATTTATCTCTGCTTTTAGACATTTAGTGCTTTGTTTGCTCTCAGCACCATCTTACCTATTTTATAAAAGGCATGTTTAGTAACACAAATGTTCTCTTTTGTAGCTTTATGATATTGTTGTCGGAATAAAGTGTAACTGTGGAGAAAACTGGCTAATCTTTCTTTCAAGCCAATGGATGAAAAAGTCTCAGAAAAACATCTATATACCAATCAGGCAGTTAGTTTCATGAAACAAACAAATAAAAACTGTAAACAAGTTAATTCAAAGTGATTGTGAGCCTGACCAATATTTCCAAGGCGAAATGAGGAGAAATGTTAACTGGGACTGTAGTTATTGCCAATGTTGCTGCGGTTTTATCTTGTAATGTACAGGATAAAGAGATATAGTGTTAAAGCTATCAATCTGCTAGCAAAGTGACCAAGGCCGACCTTATCAAAACAATTCAAATCAAATATAATGTAACACCAAGCAGTGCTGACATCTTGGACTTAAAATTTGTTTTTTTTATTAGACTGTTATTACTGTAAATGGAGCAGTTGTTAGGCTACAATGTTTGTTATGTCCTTTAAAAGCAATAAAATGATCTGATAAATAAAGAAAAAAACTATGGATTGAAACAGTTTCAGTTCTCTTTCATAAGATTCGTTTCGTGTCTCACTATGGGAACGCTCTGGGCATGACCTCATCAGAAGCACCAATTACACTCTTCCAGCCAGGATTGGCTGGGCCATGTCTGTCAGTGCCAGGCAGGGTGGAGACCCTCCCCCTAAAAAAGTGGCTGGCAATGTGCAGGCAAGTCATTAAAAAACCTCTTACCGCTACGAGCAGAAATTCCCACCTATATCTCTCGTCCAGCTGTCTCCCTCGGAAGCCTGTCCTTGTGGAAATAAAATTTCAAGATGCGACACTCAGCTGTGGCGTGTCGTGGGTTTAGATTTAAAACACGCCCAAGCACCTCTTGAGTCTTCAAAGTTCTGCTGTCACTGTAGCCGGTTCTCCCTCAAGTTGCTCCATCGCCATCTGGCACGTAAGACGAAGCTGTTTGGCGGCGACCCAATGTTGGTTCCTGCGGC
Organism: Pseudomugil tenellus; assembly: GCA_037177515.1. NCBI lineage: Eukaryota > Metazoa > Chordata > Actinopteri > Atheriniformes > Pseudomugilidae > Pseudomugil > Pseudomugil tenellus. Next base: position 21,018,742 of record JBAMHX010000016.1, read on the forward strand.
TAGAAGCCAAGAACCTCCAGACCACGCAGTAGTGCTGGCCCCGGATGCAGAACCTAGAACAAGCTGGGGTGAAATACTTGACGCTGTTGACCCATTGTATGCAGAGTGGAGACTCCACCAAGATGTAGTAAGACAAATCTGACAATGTTTTGGTAAACCGTTGGTGGATCTGTTCGCAAACCCAGCACGCAGCATGCAGAGACCTGCTGTCATAGGTACAGGCAGAAATCTTTTACCCACACACAAAAAGGGTGGATCTATGGGCCTAGCCTGTGAGTGGTTCAATCTAAGGTCTGCTGGGCTTCCTTAGAACATAATAGAGACAATCCAAAGTGCAAGAGCACCTTCCACAAGGTCCCTGTATGGAAAAAAGTGGTCCATCTTTGACAAATGGTGCTCCGAACTGCATGAAATGCTCTGTTGATGTGATTCTGGCTTTCCTCCAGGATCTGGTAGAGGAAAGGAAAGCTTTTTTGACCATCACGGTGTTGTTGGTGGGTAGGTTCAGCTCGAGCTGCCTGTCTTCTTCCTTGGCCTCATCATGGGACCTTCTCCTGGTGTTAGATGCATTAACAGCTCCACCATTTGAGCCTTTAGATCAAATTAATCTAAAGTTGGCCACTTTAAAGATGACGCTGCTGTTAACACTTGCTTCAGCAAAGCATGTAGGTGAGATTCATGCACTGTTTGTTTCTTGAGCTAAAGCCCATGTGGGGAAGCCTTTTTCTGTCACACTGGATCGTTGTTGCGATCTCTTTAGCTTACAGTTCCAAGGATCTTTAGCCCCCAGAGGTCCTTCGTTCCCACTCAGCCAGGGGCCTCTCAAATTCTTGGGCACCGATTAGGGCTGTTTCTATTCAGCAGATTTGTGCTGCATCATGCTGGGCCTCGCCCCACAATTTTGGTCAGTTTTATCAACTTGACGTCGTAATGCCACCACTGGCCCAATCGGTGCTCAGTCTGGCACCAACCACACTTGCTGGTGGTGAATAATAGGTTCTATATAACTCATACCCTTCTGCTTATGCAATCCGAGAGTAAGTATTTACCCATAGTGAGACATGAAACGAATGGTATGAAAGAGAACTTTAGGCTACTTGCGTAACCATCGTTCTCTAAGTAGCATGAGTGAGTGTCTCACCAGACTACCCTATTATTCATAGCAAGGAAGAGGTGAGCATTTTTGAATGACTTGCCTGCACATTGCCAGGCCGTTTTATAGGAGGAGGGTCTCCACCCTGTGTGGCACTGACAGACATGGCCCAGCCAATCCTGGCTTGAAAAGTGTAAACGGTGCTTCTGATGAGTTCACGCCCAGAGCGTTCCCATAGTGAGACACTCACTCATGATACTCAGAGAACCAGGGTTACGCAAGTAACCTAAAGTTTTCTTTTCCAGTTCCCACTGGGGTACAGATTATTCTCATTGCTTTTGCAGGGTTTTTTTCTTTTTCTCACTGCAAACTTTTACCAATTTCAAATGTTTTTTCAAGTGTTCCTTGTTGTGTTTATGTTTTCATTTCATGAAACGATATGAGATAGCAGGAAGTGATACATTGCTGCCTGACACAATGATGTCAGCAGTTTACCGTCTTATGCAAGTGATCATCCTTTAAACCATAGAGAGCATGCTCACATGGGATTGTGTATCTTTGTGTATGTGGTGCCACCTAATTTTCTAATCACTCCTGATTCGAGAGTTCCTGCACTCTGAACCTATCATACGTACGTCATAAACTTTTTTTTAACAGCTTACTATCTGTGAAATATGTTTGTGCTATCTAAAATCTAGAATCACACAAGTAGCAAGTGTGATAGATTGGACACTAAAGGACAGTCAAGCTACAGCTTTAAAGTTAAAATAAAGTTTTATTTTAAACCCAACAAATGCAAAATACATTTTGCAAAATAGACGAATGATTGATCCCGTAAAAAAGGACAGCCTAACAAAACTATACTGGACAGCCTAACAAAACTATACTCAAATTATTTGTAACAAAAATATGACGAATTCAAACAAACAAATGAAACAAACGGATTTCTTAAATGACACACAAGAGGAAACATAAATAGTTCAATTCAATTCAACTTTATTTGTATAGCGCCATTTCACAACAATGTCGTCTCAAGGCGCTTCACAGACATCGGCCAATTCAGAAAAATAGCCTTATATAGAGAACCAGCAAGATTGCATCTAATCTTGACTTTGATCTAGATTTG
>JBAMHX010000016.1:21021060-21033514 GCA_037177515.1 Pseudomugil tenellus
CAATGAAGAGATGCTAAAACTGGAGAAATATGATCTCTTCTGCTAGTTCTCATCAGAAGCCTTGCTGCAGCATTTTGCATCAACTGGAGACTTTTCAGGGTGGCTGATCTGCCCAAAAAAAAAAAAGAACAAAGGGCTGGCACACAATAACCTAAATAAGTTAGGAAAAGAAAAGCATAATCTGGTCCAATTTAACTGGCTCTGTCCCATGGTCACCTGCTGGTTCACACACCTAGCCACTGGAACAAAAAAAACAAAAAACAAATGAATTACCCATAACACCACAATATCAATAAAAATACACACTAGTTCTTGATTAAATGTAAGGTTAATTAAGCTATTGTTAAAAAAAAGAAGACTTTGGTCTAAAATGAAATCCTAGTTGGAAAAACAAGTTAAATGCAAGTGTAAGTATGTGGCCGTAAACACAGCCATCACAGCAAATTAGATTCTATCAACAGTATTGCAGGCTACTTCATGGTTCTGTGGAGGGTGTATCTGGTATGTGGGGGTGTGGGAATCTCTACATATGGTTCAGCATACAGAAATACACACATAAAGTCACTTTCACAGACCACACACCCACACAATAAAATGAATTTCCAAAAACAGCTCCAGCTCTGTTTGGTTTGCCGTTGTCTACTGTGTCTAACCTACCCCCATCACTCAATCCCCCCACCTCCATGTTTCTAAGTCTCTAGGGGCTCAGTGGTGCCTGTGAGAGGCTAGTTAAAGGACATGGCATGCTAATGGCTTGGAAAAGGATATGAATAGAGGGGCGACTGGATGTTAGCCATAGCTAAAATGACACACACAAATAGTCTTTTTTTGACTGTCGGGCTCATTCTCACACATCTGTGTGTGATTAGATTTTTGTTTGGGCTCCCTGTGTTACTCTGAAAACAGCACAATACTGGATGGAAACTAGAATAAATGTGGCACATTTATTGTCATGGTTTCACTCCAACACATACTCATTGCACACTTATTTTGGGGGTTATACTATTGATCCAAGACATCTGATCAACGATTTATGCTCTTTATTTAAACACCGTTGTGTCTATTTTATTGGATTTCAGGTTTTTTCTTCTGCAACTTGCACAGCGATTCAGTAGCTGGAGTTAAACCGTCTTTTCTGTGTCTGTTTGCAGGATCTGTCTTACATCGATGACCCCTCCAGAACCTCTCTGTTCTCCTCGCCGGCTGACTCGCTGTCAGAGTATGCTGATACCCAGTCCTTCATCAGCACAGACAACTTGGACACAGTGCCCACGCTCTGGGATATCAACACTAGTAACACCACCACACCAGCACAGAGCAGCTTAGAGGTCAGTAGCAAGCACTCAGACACACACATCGCACTCACACACACGTCATGAACTTTAATAGCCATTTTATAGAAGAGAGTTATTTAAATCAGGACATGGATGTATGCGGTAAAGTGGGTGGTTTCTAAAGTCTATCAAAGACAAACTGTGATAGAATGACATTTCTGTTACCGTGTTTAACCCAAATGATGATGATACTGAGCTCATCCTCATTTTAATTACTCTTATCTGTTTTTAACAAGGTTTCTGTTTAATTGATCCTAGAACTGTCAACTTACTTTATTCATATTTAAGCTGATAGTACATGTAGTTAGTTGGCAATCATTTTGTTGAAGAAGTAAAGATGAGTTGCCTTGTTACCATGACAGCAGTAGCCAGAAATGAGCACTAAGAATGAATGAAGTATCCTGGATGTAGATCTAGATCAGCATCACATGTAACCCTATTAAAAAGCAAACAAACAACCATACAGATGCATAGCTTCCTATGCAGATCTTTTTGTTTTTTTACAGCGTCAGACAAAATTGCCAAAACATTTTAACAGGACCTCTGTGTGGTAGCAAGGCTGTTTTCTCCAGAAAGCTACTTTGTTAAGTCTTGTTCCTGTGTCTCTGCTCACATTGCTGCTGAGCCCTCACTGCATTAGATGGATCCAAGCATATCTTTTTGATAATGATCAAGTATATTTATTTTTTCTGAAAGCCTTTTATGTTTTCCTTTTCATTCTGCCCCCATTTCATCCATTATGTTTCCCAGGCGCACAGCTTTATCTGTTGTTGTTGCTGGCATTTCACCGCCAGTAGACAAATTACATTTTGTTGATTGCTGCTCTATAAAACGTCCACAAAGTGCACACACACACACAGTGCACACACAGAGATTACTCGGGAGTTTTTCTCTTTTTTTTTTTTTTTTAAATCTTTATTTTGTGTTTGTTTGCTTCATTTTCTAATGCATTTGACCCTGTGTTTATTTGCGTTTTATTTCCTCATTTTATATTTTGTTGACAGCAGAATGGCACCAGCAGGTTTCAAGGCTTGGCCAGTTTGGATGATATAACCGCTATTATCAGCACACCACCTTTAGGAGGACTCCAGGTAGCCCACTTTGACCTTTCCAACCTAACCTGAAATGAAACCAAAGTCTCAAAACAAACCCAGTAGCAATTCTTTATTATCCATCATAAAAGCTCTGCCTATTTATAATTATATTTATATATATATATATATATTACAGAGAAATGCAATGTGTCGTATTTTAGCATTGTGACTGAGCAAAACATGAACTTCTTCGTGTCAATAACAGATTTGCTGTATTACCACTTTTTCCACAATAACCTGAGAAGACTAACAACTACGAGACTCCCAGTTCAAGCTGTTACTTATGTGAATGACATAATAAAAGTCGTCTTTGTGTTTCCAGACTCAGAGAACCCAGCCGCCACCAGAAGAGGAAGAGGATGCTGAGGAGGAGGAGGCAGAGGAACTCGGACATGTTGACACATATGCTGAGTACAAACCCTCCAAATGTATGCTACCAAATAGAATACCTACTTACCATTAATTTCCTTACTATTTCTTGAAGTTTAAAGGCAACTTTTCATTTTTTTTTCTTCTCTTTAGCCACTATAGGAATTTGTCATCCAGACATAGTGGTGGAAACTAATACTCTATCCAGCGTCCCTCCACCTGACATCACATATACTCTATCCATCCATGAATCCACTATTAACAGTGGGATGCTGTCTGCTCTGCAGCTAGAGGCTATCATCTATGCCTGCCAGGTACAGAAAACATAAAGAATTTATTCATTTTGGAAGTCCCCATGATTATTGCTGTGATTGTGTGACCATTGTTCATGCATTTGCCTCAGCAACACGAGGTGATTCTTCAGAACAACCAGAGGGCGGGCTTCTTGATCGGAGATGGGGCTGGCGTCGGAAAGGGGCGCACTGTGGCAGGAATTATCTTAGAGAACTTCCTTAAGGGGAGGAAGAAATCACTGTGGTAAGATTTGATCTTCAATGAAGCACCAAATAGGCCTGATTATACATGCAAGAGCTTGTTTGTACAAAAGTGATCCTGATTTTTTTTTTTATCTCCCCATTCCCACACATAGGTTCAGCATATCCAATGACCTGAAATTTGATGCAGAGAGAGATCTCAAAGACATAAATGCTCCGAATATTCCTGTGCATGCCTTAAACAAGGTGAGTTCAGAGGGGATTACTGCTAATTAGCCTTTTTTACGTGGCTGCTATTTGTGCATCAGAGCAGATGATAAAACAAAGCTGTTTTTGATTGCTTTCCACGTGTGATGGTAGATAAAGTATGGAGACACAGCTACCTCAGAAGGAGTCCTGTTTGCAACCTATTCAGCGCTGATTGGAGAAAGCCAGGCAGGAGGGCAGCACCGGACGAGAATTAAGCAAATCCTGGACTGGTGCAAACCAGACTTTGACGGAGTTGTATCCTTTTTGTTTTCATCCTAAAACCAGCAATCAGTCTTTGTGTTATCATGCTGTGTGATCTGTACAAGCGCATTTCCAGCAGTTTTCTGCCATTTCTTGTTTGCCCTTGACCTGTAATCACTATAGATCGTTTTTGATGAATGCCACAAAGCCAAGAATGCCACATCCACAAAGATGGGCAAGGCAGTGCTTGACCTGCAAAGCAAGCTGCCACGGGCCAGAGTGGTGTATGCCAGTGCCACAGGTAGACCGACACGCATGTAAACATCGTCTGATGGGAGTATAATGTACAGCGCATGATTTGAAGTATACATTTCTGTCATCTCTTCCAGGTGCCTCTGAGCCAAAGAACATGATCTATATGAGCCGCCTGGGGATATGGGGTGAAGGCACACCCTTCAGAGCCTTTGATGACTTCCTGCATGCCATTGAGAAAAGGTAAATCTAGAGAAACAAATTGTCACATTTCTTACTATCAACTTGCACTTATAGCTGGTAGATGGCATTTGTTGAATAATTAATATGCTGTTCACGCACAGAGGTGTTGGGGCCATGGAGATAGTTGCCATGGACATGAAAGTGAGCGGGATGTATATTGCAAGACAGCTGAGCTTCTCAGGGGTGTCTTTCCGCATTGAGGAGATTGGACTGGACAGTGATTTCAAACAGGTCTATAACGAAGCTGCCAAACTGGTGAGTTTCATATAAAGGGAAGTGGTGAGCTCCTTCTGTGACATTAATCTGTATTTGGATTATTTTGTGAAAAATAGTTCACACCTGAAATCTTTTGTCTAGTGGGCGGAAGCGTTGAAAGTCTTCATGCACGCAGCTAACGAGCTGGGCCTGAGCAGCAGGAAGTCTCTGTGGGGGCAGTTCTGGTCTTCTCACCAACGCTTCTTCAAATATCTCTGCATCGCTGCAAAGGTCCGCTGCCTCGTGGAGCTGGCCAAGAAAGAGCTGGAGGCTGGAAAGGTCAGCGCATCCTCGAACACAAGCGTATACAAACTTCACCCTGTCATTACGAAAGATCCCGGCAAGAACTGAAACTTTAAACATGATGTATATGCTGGGCGATGTTAGCCTAATTTCACGAAAGTTGGTGAAAATAGCCATCAATAAGTTTATAAATGTAAAAGTCATGATCCAGAGATGAGTCTTCATTAAAGGTTTCACTAAGTAGTTGAGTGGATGCACTGGGTTGATGTACGTCTGCTCTATTCCTCCATAGTGCATCGTTATCGGGCTGCAGTCCACCGGAGAATCACGCACCAGAGAAGTCTTGGATGAGAATGATGGGCATCTTGACAGATTTGTTTCGGCAGCAGAGTGAGTGAACATGTATATTAATTATATGAATATGTATATAATTATATGTATATTTAGTCTTCTTTCTAGTTGATAGAAAACAGGAATGTTTTGCTTCTTTTTTAACACCTCTCTGATACCTTTGACCCAGTTTGGAAGAGTGATTGATGGCTTGGCGGAGATAATTGTCTCCGGGTTTCTTCCATTTAATTTAGTTCCATTAAAAAGTAAAAAGCCCATTTTAAAAGTCCTTATCATGTGCATTATATACAATACAGCTCAAGCTTATCCTCATTCAAACCAGGCAATCTCTTTGTAAGTAACAGCTACTTAATCAACAAATGACTCATTCATGAAAAAGAAAAAAGGGAAGTGCTGACTGCCGAGAACTTGGATAACCCTCAGCTTCATGCAGAAGCAGACATGTCTGGGAGTTGGAGTAAATGAAATCACACAGCAACATATTCATCTGCCTGTCAACACCTGACAACTATAATGAGGCCAAATCAGGAATGCACACTACCTTACTGCCCTGTGTTGTCTTTAACGTTTTTTTTCTCTCTTTTTCTCCCTTTTCTTCTCCACAGAGGTGTATTCCAGTCTCTTGTAATGAAACATTTCCCTTCAGAGAAACAGAGAAGAGAGAAAGCACCAGGGAATAAGAGGAGACGTAAGTGAGGAGGATGCACATTTCTTCTTCTGTCACCTGTAAAGATGCAGGAACTGTGTTTGTTTTTTACTGAATCGCAATGTCTTTTCAACCCACCAGGGAAGCCCAGAGGTCGCCAAACCAAGGTGCCCAAGCACACAGTGGACAGTGGCGGCGTGATCAATATCACTGATGACAGCAGCACTGACTCTGACGGCATGGACACGGACTCCAACTCCTCACCAGACTCCCTTCTAGACAATGATGATGTCATTTTTGTGAATCACACTAGCCTGCAGTCAGGTGGGTGTTTTCTACTCCATATGTGATATTTACGACGGAGTATTAGGGCCACACCGAAAAAATATTTGTGGAGGATTTTTTTCCCTCCATTCCTCACTGAGAATAAAGTCAAAATGACGAGAATGAAGTCGAAATACAGTCTGTTTAAAGTACAAATACTTATTATAATGCTGTGTTTGTGCTAAAAGGGAAGAATTTCATTGTTAATGAAGCCCACTCTAAAGTACAAGGTCACTAGCTCATCCACATTAGGCATTGTGTTTTATAGAATCTGAAAGAATCGAAGTCAACTTTTTTTTTTTTTACTTTATTCTGAAAACTATACTTCGACTTTATTGTCGTCTTGTCGACTTTATTGTCGTCATTTTGATTTTTGATTTTATTATTGAAACTGTATTTCGACTTTATTCATGTCATTTTAACTTTATTCACATCATTTCTACTTTTTTCTCGTAATTTCTACTTTATTCTCGAAGTGACGAAGGGAGAGGAAAAAAATCCTCCATAATTTTTTTTCTACCGTGTGGTCCTAATACTCCGTTGTAGATATTGTACCTTGCACACATTTATCTTTAGGATTCAATGTGTAAAGGTTTACACGGCTAACGTGCTCCTCTCCTTTACATTCACAGCCAGGATAGAAGAGATGAAGCAGGGCCTCCTCAACAAAATATCAGCACTGGGAAAAAAACTACCTCTCAATACTTTGGACGTGCTCATTGATTTGTTTGGAGGACCAGATAAAGTCTCTGAGGTATAAGCGCCTAATATGCTGAATCACTGGTGGGATGTGTTTGTCAGCTTTCATTCAGCTGTTTGCTTGTTTGTTTTTTAGATGACTGGTCGCAAAGGTCGTGTTGTGCGACGTCCAGATGGCAGCGTGCGCTATGAGTCACGAGCTGAGCAAGGTCTCACGATCGACCACATCAACCTCAAGGAAAAGGATCGGTTCATGAATGGAGAGAAGGTCCGCTATTAGAACCAAAAAGATCTTTCAAAACATTATCATGTGTTTTACTTGATTAGCTGTAGATGTGTGTGTGAAAAACATTTGTGTCCTTTTGCAGAAAGTCTCTGTAAAAAGCTAATCCTGTTTTTTTGGGGGGTGTTTTTGCAGTTGGTGGCCATCATCTCCGAAGCAGCCAGCTCTGGGATTTCCCTTCAGGCAGACAAGCGGGTAAAAAACCGGAGGCGCAGGGTCCACATGACCCTGGAGCTGCCTTGGAGTGCTGACAGAGCTATTCAGCAGTTTGGTAAGTCAGGAAATATAATAAAGTTAAAAATAAACTACTTTTCTACTTGCGAAATGTAGAACTTTGTTAAATAAATCTTTGACTTTGACTGGCTTTTCTACTTAATAGGAGTTATTGTTGTGTGCTTCTTGTGTCAGGAACACACCTGGTATTGCATTTAGCAGTGTGTGGACCAAGTGTTATTATGACCGACTGACTTGACAGATTATTTTTAGGATCTTGTGTCAGATTTGCGACAAACTACCAAACTGACAGCCACATCATGGTTAGCGGGTATTAGTGATGTAGACAAAGACATTGAAAACAGATCTTTCCTCTGTCGGCTCACACAAGGAGCTCCGACTAGTTTCATGTAGCATTATGTTGACTTTATGTTGAGCTGTCGCCGTGGTATGAAGCTGTATTTTATTTTGAAAAGCTGCTTGAACTAAAATGTATACAATTTTGTTCAAAACTGATACAATTTCCTGAGATCCTAATGAAGGTGTGTAACCTGCTTTGGTCAACATACCTGTGACAATATCACACACCAGAGGTGTCAGATCCAGGTGCTATAAAGGAGATGTTTGTGCACATGCAGAACAGGTGTTTTCACTAACAGGCTGGTTTACCTGCCAGATGAATTGTGCTCATTACAGTCAGCTGCTTTGGTGACTGGTTAGGAGAGCTGCTGGACTGGGTTTTTACTTTCTGGACCAGGAATTGACACCGCTTTTACACACTAAACTTGTCTGGTAGTTTTATTTTTATGTAAAGTACCAGTCAAATGGGCACACTTACCCTTTACATGTGTATGGTCATATCATTTAAATTTTATTATAGTAATCATGTTTTTCTTTTTTTTACTGTTTAATTCTATTTGTGGAACTTTTTGGAAACTGTTTATAAAATGTTAGTATGTGAAATATGGAAGTTATAGTGTAGCTACATTAATTTAAAATCTGAAACATACTGATGTTAAAACTGTCATGAACAGCAAATAGATGTCAGATTTCCTGTTAGCGTATAAAACTGTAGTTACAAAAACTGCTGAGAATTAAAATCTAATTTATTTCTGAAGTTAAATTAAGTGTGCTGTTGAGATCTGGCTGCTAACAGTGAAGCAAAAGCAGGGAGGTCTGAGCATACTACTGTAGATAACCCAACCCCCCCACCAATACTTCTGACAGATTTATAGTGGCCATAGACAGCCAAATATTTTCTATTTAGGAAAAGAACCGACATTTCTCTGGAAGTTGAGAAGACTAAAAGAAAAACCTTGCGGGTTTTTGTTGGAAAGGACTTCCACATGAATTACATTATCCCCGTCTTACTTTTCCTCTTTTATCTCATTATCTTTCTAGTTGTTGCTATAGCTACGCTGAGCTGCTGCATAGAAAGTAGAGTTAAATATGGACAAATGATGTATAAATATCATCATCAAAGTCTTTTTCTATGATGTGTGTAATTTTAAACCTCAGGTTGTTGCCAACAATACTTTTATTGATTTCCTTCTACTGGACAGTTACTCCTATTGAACACTTACAGCCGTGTGTGACAGTATCACAAGTATGATTCATTCATTTGTCATATATCGTACCAACATCAGGGTATGGTCTTCATTTGGAAGCATGATTCCACTCGATTGTCTCACTGACATCTTTCTAATGTTTCTCCAGGTCGAACTCATCGGTCCAATCAGGTGACAGCTCCAGAGTACATCTTCCTCATCTCAGAGTTGGCTGGGGAGAGACGCTTTGCCTCCATTGTGGCCAAAAGGCTAGAAAGCTTGGTAAATACAGCAGCTATGTTTGTGGATTTGTTTGTGTGGTTAATTATTTGTTCCAAATTTACCTCATTTTTTCTTTTCACACTATAAATTATGTCTTGTAAAGAGAGTAATCCACTTTTTATCTTGCTGTTTTATGAATTTTAAAAGCTGAAAACAATGAAGATCTCTGTTTAGGGTTCATTCGAGTTAGTTTGTAAAAGTGCCATCTCTTCCATCACCCTGCATTCACCCTTCCTGTTCTTTGGGCTATTTCCTAGTCCGGGTATGGCCAACCCCGGTCCTCGTCCTTAAGTCTCCTTACAGAGTTTCTTTTGTTATTGGTTCTCTTGAAGTTTCTCCACAAATCTCAAGAGGTTGGGTTTTTCCCTTTCTCCATCTCAGCAATGGAAATCTGTGCTAGCAAATCAAAAGAGCTTGTCTGGAAGATTTATAAGGCTGCAGTTATTTTCCATCATTATCTATTCATTTCTGCACTACCACTCATTTATTTCCATAGTGACACAACATGACTGTTGTTTTTGGGAAAGGGTGAGGGAATGACGCTTCCAGGAAGTTAATGCTGCATTCGCCAGCTCCGTGTGATAAATATGTATCGAAAATAGGTCCCATCTCATCTGCCTGCCCTCTTCAACCTGATACGAGTACACACTGCGACCGTTCTTACATGCTAGTGACTGAATAGTCTTACTGGTGTGGTTTTATCTATGAATCTTGCTTTTTATTTTGTGCTCAGGTTCAGTTTCATCTTGACAATTGGAGTTTAGCAGCAAACACACCAGTGTGTTTGACTGTATTGGTGTAAAAGTACTGAGCCTTGTACTTGTCTTGTATCAATGCTTGTGTTAATCCACTGCGCAGGGTGCGTTAACCCACGGGGACAGAAGAGCCACTGAATCCAGAGACCTGAGCAAGTACAATTTTGAAAACAAGGTGTGAAACTCTTAAGAAGTAAAGTTGTAAAAATGTGAATTGTTTAAATTCTGTCTCAGCTTGTTGGTGTTTGTTTTGCTTATTAATCTCCTCTTTTACAGTATGGTACCAAGGCTCTAGATAAAATCACCAAAGCAATTCTCGGCCACATAGACAACAAAGTGCCCCCTCCTAAAGGATACCCTGGGGGTGATGCCATGTTCTTCAGAGGTATGTTTGAACCTTGGTTGTCTGCCAGCAAACAGAACGTCTTCCTCAGCTTTTAATTTCCTGTAATCTGTGCTTAACTTTGTTTTTGTGTTTTTTTTTGTTTGCTTTTCTCTGAATGGTTTAGACATGAAAGAGGGAATGAAGAATGTGGGCATCTTCTGTAATGAGCCTCGCCTTGGGATCAGCACTGAGAAAGGTAGGAGTTTCTTCAGAACAGAAGGATTTTGATGCATGACATAAACTTTTAACCCTTTTAACCCTAATTTGCACGTCATATTATCTCAGACTGCAGCATCACCAAGTTCCTGAACCGCATCCTGGGCCTGGAGGTCCACATGCAGAACTATCTCTTCCAGTACTTTATTGATAACTTTGACTACCTGATTGAGAAAGACAAGAAGGAGGGCAAATATGACATGGGAATCTTAGGTATGATAATTTTTTTATATTTCCTGCAGTTATTTCTGTTTGAAGATTGTGCGTGCATTACCATTCTGATGATTATTATTTATAGACCATTCCTTTTCATCCATTCGTTCCCTTGTGTCTGCCAGATCTGGCTCCCGGTAATGATGAGATTTATGAGGAGAGGCAGGAAACTTTCCTCACACCTGGAAATCCTCAGGATGGACAGGTTGTTCTTTATAAGGTAGGCACCGCATACCCACCTCTTTCATCTAGTAAGTAGTTCTCTTTAAATATGTATGTGTCATACTTACATGAGTTGGGAGACACAAATTGCCAGCACAATAACATTTTATCCTAAAATAAGCTCAAATGTAGTCGGTCACAATAGAGAAAATGGCTGGTTGTCACAAAATCCTGAGCTATAGATTTACCTGTCGGGCTTGTAACAGATTCACATTGTTTTGTGCTCGCTGAGACAGTTTGTGGAACCTGAGATATAGTTAAAATCCAGCAGAACCTGTCAGGCCCTTAAGGTTTCATTTTTATTTTCAGCTAAGCCATCTTCACATGCTTTAAAAAACACAACAATGCATCAAGACTTTCTTGCAAACATGCTTTAATGTGAGACATATAGCAGCTTTTCAACTGGTGCCTCCTGTAGCTACCTATGCAGTATGAGAGTTTTGATTGATGTGACTTTGCCTGCAGTAAGGCTATGATTATATAGGCTTAGCCTGGGGCTGTAGAGCCTGTGTAGATACTAGTTGAAGGTGGGAACAGGATAATTACCTCTGTCATTTGCTGTTAGCTACAGGCTAACACACACTTGGCATTTCAAAGTTGGTCATTAAACATAAACCTGCACAGGAGGACCACTTCAGTGCACTGGGAAGAAGCATCGATATGGTTTTATTTCTTTGCAAGTATTAAAGTAGTCATTTAAAAAAAAACGAGTACTGTCTGAAAAGGAGGTGAAATAAATTAAATATAAACCCAAGTGAGACAACTTTTATAGTTTGTAAAGCACTTTATGCTGATTCATTTGACCTAGACCTAGATCTTATATGTTCCAAGATTCATGTGTCAAGACATGTCTTCCATCACACTTACGTTTTTTTTTTTAAAAAGTTACAAAGCTTCATGGCAGCAGCACGAGTTTTTCTTTAGCTCTCGCAGCGCACGCTTCAGTCTCTGATCTTTTTGCCCTGCAGATCAGTGTGGACAGAGGTATGCCCTGGGACGAGGCCTACAGCAGGTCACAGAAGCTCATAGATGCTGAGGAGGGATTCTATCTTTCCCAGAAGGTGAGTCCATGTAACTCAGTCCGTATTATACCAAATGAATTCCTGGAAGTATGAATTTTAGCTGTTTATGTCAGTGAAAAGGGTTTTCTCCGTACCTGAAACTAACAAACTCTCTGCGTTTTCTCCACAGCTGCGAGGTAACAGCCCCTGTGTGCTGCTTGCTGAACAAGGAAGAGGCAAGAACTTCATTGTCTACAAGCCCAACATTGGCAAACAAACCCACCCGGAGAGCCTGGACAACCTGCTGCAGCGTTACCGGAAGGTAAAGCCTCGACAGACTCTTCATTAATATTCCCGTGTATATTGTAAAGCTCCCACACAACATTAATCTCCTCTTTATGTTTAACTGCCAAGTCTTAGCTTGCTTTTCTGCATAAAAACATTTTTTAGAAATGCTGACTTTGAAGAGAATTTAATTTAATTTAATTAAATTTGTCCATTTTCCAAACCAGTATGTCTTTCTGACAAAGGTATTCAATGGACCAATACTTGTAATGCATATATATGTTGTGTTAATATTATA
>JBAMHX010000016.1:21051281-21063282 GCA_037177515.1 Pseudomugil tenellus
AACTCGAAGCTGTGAATTAAACCAAGGAGCTCGCTTCTTCTGCGTGGTTATTTTCTTTTTTAGAGGAGCAACATTGTCTAGTGTTGTGCGCATTAAAACTGTGATTCTTAACAAATTCATCAACCTGTGTTGGATGAGAGCTCGAATGGATCTTCTCTATATCAAAACATGGTATTTTAGGAAATACTGATGAAATGGATTTCTTAAATTTGGTAACAACGGTGACAAACATTGCCTATAATGAATTTTCTTAACTGATATTGTGTAGTTGAGTAAAGTAAATTGAAAGGTTATTAAGAAATGATCGGACAGAACAAGGTTATGAGGAAAAACTGTTAGTTCTTCACTATCAATGCCATAAGTCAGAACCAGATAAAGAGTACGATGATGAGGATGAGTAGGTGTGTGGACACTGCTGTGCTCTTCCCAACCATTCAGAATAAACATGGCCCAAACTATAGTTTTTTTTATTTCAAGTTATTTTTATGTGGAAAATGCAAATTATAATCAGCGTGTTGCCATGTGTGTAAGTGTGGTGTGTTCGCTTGTCCATTCATGCAGTTCCCTAACAAAAAGAAAAGGGTGGTACTCGGTTTATTGAATGAAGGAGTAATACTGATGTAACAATGGAAGGGCTCTTCAAACTATCCAGCTGTGAGATGTTTTCTCATGATTTTGTGATAAATCTAATGCAACCTTGATATCTTGCATAGATATCATGAGTGTCCTGAAGTTCCTTCAGTGACGTAGTTTCACTTAAACGAGCATGTAAAATGACATTGTTGGTATGAAACGTTTTCATCCGGCAGAACGAGTATGAAGCTAAAGAACCTGACTGGTGACAGTTACCCTACAATCCCCTCCTCTTCCTCCTCTTCCAGGGCTGAGTAATGCCACAGTGCCTGTTTGTATAATCAGATATTGTGTTATTTTCAAATAGAAAATAAAATTTTGTTCGATTTATTGATTCTTTTATTTCAGTAAAAACGTTTTTTACACCTAACTGAATAATTATTGGGTTTTGGGCCTTTGGTTAAGCTAAAAACAACAACAAAAAAACCTGGGGAGTCTTTGTCAAGTGAACAGATTATCTTATTTTTGTTTTTTAAAAAAATAAAAAAATAAAGTAAAAATGTAGGGTTATGTCAACATGTTACAGATATGAGGTCATATACATACCAGGTAGTCCCTCCTCCACACCAGTCAGGCAGGATTGGGACAGGTGTGAGCATGCTCAGATCAGGTTGAGTGGAACAAAGTGACTTGTTGTTCAGTTCAGGATCAACTGTCCACACTGTAAGGACTTTAGTTCATGGATTAATTAATCATGTTTTCATTTTAAGTTGATGAGAGATTGATGTGATTTTTGTGTGTATCTTTCTCTTTCCAGAAACCAGGCATGGAGGAGTTAACAATATGGGAGCAACATACAATAACACTAGCCAGAGTAAGTCTTCTTTGCAACACTTTCATGGTGAACGGACGATCTCTGATCTGGTCTACTCATGGTAGACGGCGTATTAAACTTTTGCTTTTAACGTCCCGTCTGTTGGGGCAGTTTGATCAGTGGTAGTAGAGCCTTGGTTCAGTTTAGGGGCAGTTTCAGTGTTTTTCAGGATATTGTGAGACTGACAGGGGCTGAAGTTTCACAGCACACACTCCAGCAGGAATTCAGAGTGACACACCCTGCTGCGCTCCACAGCACCAGCTGGCTCTTCACCATCCTGCCGCTGGAATGCGTTCTGTCCCCTTTATCTCTTCATCTCCCACTCGCAACCTGCCCGCTCGCTACCCTGCATTCTTTTCCACTCAGACCATTTTTCTTCTTCTTGTTCTCAAACTGGTAGGATCCCAAACTGGGCTTTGGTTTTGCCCTATCAGGAGGCAAAGACAAGCCTAACCCAGATACTGGAGACACGTCTGTGATAGTGTCAGATGTGCTGCCACATGGACCGGCCATGGGACGGTTGTTGTAAGTTCACTTTTTAACTTCATATTAAAATGACCACCTGTTTAAATTACACTGAACCAACTTCGCATTGGTTTTATTTTCTTTTGAAGCCATAAGGACCAAATCGTGATGGTCAATGGAGTTACTATGGAGAATGCTACTTCTTACCAAACCATTCAGACCCTCAAGTCTTGTGGCAAGATTGTGAACATAGTAAGTGTAGAGAGGACACATTAAATCTTAATCATCTTCTGCAACAGTTGTTTCTCTCAACTTTTCTTCTCCTCTCGCCTCAGACAGTCAAACGCCCTCGAAAAATCCAGATCCCAGCACCCGCCAGACCGTCGAAGGCAGCGTCCCACTCCAACCTGCTGGATTTCGACCATCCCAAGCAAGCGCGACGATACTCTGATGGCAGCGACCAACGTGATTCGAAAAGCCGTTCGCGCCCTCGCAGCTCCTCTCCGACCCGTAACGGATATGGAAGCACGCTGCCGCTGATGTCCTCGGGATACAAGAAGCTGCCGCAAAGCAAAGCTCCAGACAAACCCATCAAAACCACTTTGATCAAAAAGAAAATCACAGATGGTAACGCTAATCTTCGCACTCACGTCTGTTTTTAACGCGGTATGTTCTGTCAGGATTCATGATTTCTCCGTTTATGCAGAGTATGGATTGAAACTGGGCAGTCAGATTTTTATCAAGCACATGTCAGAAAGTGGGCTGGCCGCAAAAGAAGGCACTTTGCAAGAAGGAGATCTGATTCTCAAGGTAGATATTTGTGGATATGCTGGTATTTTCCCATTCAGCTACAAATATACAGAGCAAAACTTTCAGGATTATTCAGTACTTTACAAAGTAATCCTCTGTTTGTGTTGATCTGTTTCATTTGAGTAGATCAATGGCATGACGACGGAGAATCTATCCCTGCTGGAGACCAAACACTTGGTGGAGAAGAGCAGGGGAAAGCTGACCATGACTGTCCTCAGAGATGACCGCAGGTTCCTGGTTAGTATCCCGGAGGTGGAGGACAGTGCCCCCAACAGCGAGGACGACCGCCGCAGAGACAGCAGCTCGGAGATGGAGGGTAAGGAGAACAGGCGGGATACAAAGCCGAGAATTCCTCTTTCTCTTCATTGAAATCATTTTCTGTGTCCTGTCAGACATTTCAGATATCGAGGAAGTCATTGCTCCTCGCAGGACATCCCGTCAACCTACCAGGGAGAAGCGGACGCGCAGGTGATTTATGAATTACAATGAAGGAAATAAACTACTTATATTAGTTTCTACATCATAAATGCGCTTTTAAAAAATATTCAAAATCTGTTTCCTAAAAACCAGAACAAGAGCTGAACCGCCACCACGAGCCAAGTCTCGGGATTCGTCACCGGTGCGCTCCACACTGAGCCGGCCTCCTCCGAAAGCCTACCCCTCTCACAGAGGTCAGTCCTGCTGAAGCATGCCTTCTCACATCACCTGGTCATCGTCTTACCTGCAGAATTATTCCTAGAATTACTTTCTACGCAGAATATTAAGCTGAAAAAGATTTTAGAAAGGCTCTGTGTAGCTGCTGAAAGCCACTGTTATTGCTTCCTCAGTTCCATCTGACTCCGAGTCGGACCGCAGCGCGTCTCCTCCTCCTCCTGTCAGAAGAGAGAGTCCAGAAATGAGGGACCCGTCCAGCAAATACAAGTCAGTTCAAATGTGTTTAAATCATGAAATGGATTGTTTTTGGATCAGATCAGTGAGCTGAGTTCCTCCGACCAGAAACAGACATTCATATTGTGCTTAAATGATTAAATTTACTCGCTTAAGCCTGAAGCTTTTTCATGTCGAAGCAGCATTTGATCTTTCAGTAGGTACAAAGTTAAATCCTTTAAGACACCTTTAGAGCTGCTTTAAATATTTAGAAATCACTTTAAAGCTTCTGCTCAGCCGTTGGTTTATATCTCTGAAGCTCATTGTTCCTCATGGTTTAGCTCAAACTAAAATCATTCATTCTGCTTTTTCTCCTGCAGACCTCTGTCAGGAATCTCCACCCTCCCCAACCCACGATCTTCTCCCGTACACCCCACCTGGACGGCATCTCGCCCCACTTCCTCTGCCTCCCGCCCCCGCAGGCCCGTTTCAGACTCTGACTCTGACCGGAGCGCCTCCCCGCCTCCACGCAGAGAGAGCCCCCGCCTTGACAGCAGATACAAGTACGGTACTTTATTCTACTGCGAGAGTAGAAAAAAGCAACTCGCGTGTTGCGATAGCGTGAAACTAAATCTAAAACTTTTTTATGTCTTTTCTCATGCGGACCTTTTTTCTCTCTGCAGAGTTCTTCCTGATCTCGCCCACCCAAGTCTGAAATCCGCCCCCATCAATATTCGCCAGGAGCCACTGAGGAGGGTCAACTCTCCTGTTAGAGCCCCAGTACGAGGTTGGTGCACACGGCTTTATCCAACTTCCTTAACATGGTTCTGGTGCTGGATTCTATGTGATGCCTATTTAACAATGTTTAATCTCCGGATGAATTACATGAACATGTGCAAACTGTTGTTCTGAGGTTAAAGGTAAACAGGAAATGTAGCTTTTTAAAATGCAGTTTGCTTTATGAATAACATTACAAGCTAGTGAAGTCATATTTGTTTCTTTCTTATTGATGTTGGAGAAAGTAAATTGTTTATATTAAAAGAAGTATGAAGACATGTTTTCTTACTTTCTCTCTGTTTTGATTCAGATTCAGATTCTGAATCTGAATCTGAGACGGAGGACTTCGCAGGGCCTCCTCAGAGGCACAGCACCAAGAACAGTCCTACAGCAGACTCCTACAGCAGATACAGGTACAGATGAAGGTCCTCCAAACAACACCCCCCACCCCCCCACACCTGAAACTCAACAGGATCTCCTGGAGGAGAGGACTCCACAGCTCTTATGCTAACCTAATCAATTAAATGTTCATTTTATTTTTTTAAACTTAAATACCACTTTGTGTATTGTGATCTTTTTTTTTTTTTAATAATTTACTCATTTTAGACCAATTTTATATCATTTTATTGTAATTGATTTGTGGGTTTTTTTTTTTTTTTTTTTTTTTTTTTTTTTTTTTTTTTTTTTTTTTTTTTTTCTTTTTTGCTTGTGTATCATTTATGCTGCCATTTTGATAAGCAATGAAATAAACGTGATTTTTACTGAACATGTTCTCCTGTATGTGGCTAAGAAATGCTGACTCAACAAGACACTGAGCAATCAAGCAGCAGTCATCCATAGATCACTTTTTAGAAAATCTACACGCTTATTTTATCATTTATTGTAAACCCTCACCTGCGCTTAATGATCACACTAATTAAAGTTGATCAGTCACAAAGCATTTAACCGTCTCAGAGAGCTTCCCTCAGATTATAAGGTGAATATCCAACATTTCAGTATTAGCCTCACATCAATAATCAACACATTAGCCACTGGTCCCCCTTTGTCAAACGTAACTGAGATTTGTTGTCTTCCTCCTCCCTCACTCCCACCTCCCTCTCTTCTTTTCCAGAGTCCTGCCAGATGTTTCCCTGCAGGTGGACTCTACACAAAAGGGGGCAGCGTTCAGCCCTCCACAGGCAGGTGTTCAAAGAACTGAAGTGTCTGCAGGTGATTCGGATTTGTTACTCTTAATAAAACTCAGTTTGTGGCTCAATATTGTTGCTATATGTATGTTTATTGCTTTTGTTTTATTTATAGCATGTTTATAAAGTCATTTACAGTCTTGTCATTGAGTTGTTGATGGTAACGGTCTTGTTTTACGGACTTCTCCAGCTGCCTCAGACTCAGAGTCAGAGCCCAGTTACACATCGGTCCCACGCAGGAACTCGACAGGCAGTGACGGGTCCAACACAGCCAACAACAGACACAGGTGAGAGACGTCTAATGTTTTTTAATATGCAAGATTTTATATTTTTATTATGTAAACTACTTTGTGTTGCTTTTGTGCTTTGAATAAAATGTTTCCACGCACATTTAGCTGTTAGTAAGACGGTAAGTAGATACAACAATGTAGGAAAAACAGTTCAAGTTTCAGAAATCAGTTCTTTTGTATAAACATAACTTCTGAAACCAAATTTTAAACTTTGCAAAAACCAGCAAAGTGCCAGAATGTGAGCGTTTCACATGTTTATAAACTTGTTTATGGGTAAATGTTCTCCGGTAACTAACTGGAGGACTGTACTCCAAAGCAGGTTTTTCTTTTCTTTTCTTTTTTTTTATTATTGAGGTAACTTTAGATTTAATCCTGGGTTTTCTGTCATGTGATGCTGGTTCACTTTGTACTGGGATAAATCACCATGGTAACTTGCACTGAACGGCTAACATAATCTGGAGCGGGTTATGTTATGGGTAAGAAATTGAGCATGAAGGCTCTTGTTTCTCATCATTTTGGCCTCTTGGAAAATGGCCTACTCATTCTCAGAACATCCTGTCAATGTAGGTGCGTAAAAAAAAAAAGGCGTTTTTAGGGATAGTTGCCATCCTTTTGATGAAGAAATGAAGCAGGTTTTTCTACTTGTTTACATGTTCTTAGGTCAGTTTAGCTCCATTAGGGTTGCAATAATATTGGTCACATATGATTTTACTACACAACCATTAAATTATTGAACACACTACTTCTCCACACTACTCGTACTTCCACAGGGAGGAATTAATATTGCAACACAAAACAGTCACATGGAGCAATGAGCCTCAAAAGAGCTCAATGGAAAATATAAATGAAGGGCGCAGAGGCGCTCTGCCTAAAACATCTGTGCTGTAATAAAGTAAAACTGAGAATCCGAGTGCTGTCTGTTTATTTTTTCTGAATAAATATTATATGAACCCAAGAATCAGTTTGGCAAATCGCATGCGCTTGCTTAATGAGCATGAATACAACCGAATGTAGCGAAGCTAAGCGCATCCAGGGTGTGATGGTATTGTAACACTAGTTTTCTGTAATGTGTCTTTTAGTGGTTTGGTTTATTGGTATGATGTTTTTGACGAAGAATCCCAAACCAACAGATAAACCTATAAATGTGAACTTGCAGTATGGTATTCTGATGAGATAAGCCAAACTGCTAGCGCTGACAATTATCTGCTAGTAGCCATTCCTGACTGTCACTGTGGCAACAGGGTTGCTTTTGACCAGGATGATGTGTGAAGAACATTTGTCCATTGTTAAGTAGCTACTCTTCAAGGAATCTTTATGTTAGGAATCTCATGAGAGCATGCACTGATTGAGATGGAAAAAGCCTGGAATCGAATTAGAGTTGATGCCCAACTCATTTTCTAATTTCTGGGAAAGCACCCAGGTACCGGAGAGAGAGCCTGGGTATGTTAATCATGCTGCATAGTACGAACCTCAGATCTACTGGTATTTAGAAGCAGATGTAGATCTTTCTGCGTAGCGTGTTCCACTCAGAGAGAAACTATTTTAAGGTACGAGGGGATTTTACATATCTAGCCCACATGTTCACCAGTTTCTGCCAGTGTGTGTCAAAATCATATGAAGCACAATGGAAACTTTTCTTCTGCAGTAAGATAAAACAAACGCAAATGAAAATAATAAAATTATACACAAATAATTCTACCTATAAGTTTAAAACAGAGTTATTGAGGTATGTGAGAAATCAGTGCACACAACACAAACATGCTAAGATGACACTACATAGTATTTCAACTCTAACATTAGACATTTCATGTCATCTGTTTATTTTTTTAATAAGGTTATGGTTTAAAAATTAAATCAAACTATTTCATGTGGTTTTCTCAGAGTGGTGCCAAAGAAATCCCCTTCAGTCGCTGTAAAGCAGGAACCTCCACGTCGAGCCCCGTCACCCATCAGACCACCTCCCGATGGTCAGTTTACTCCTCTGTCACACTCCTCATCCTCCCCATCTTTACTGTACTGGTTACACAATGTCTTTGTTCAGATTCCTCAGAGTCCGATCAGCTTTCACACCTCAGGAGGTCTGGCAGCTCTGAGCGAGAGCAGAGCCACCGCAGGTACAGGAGAAGTTATTTAACCTGCATAAACTTAAAGAAAGGAAAAAAAAAATGTTGGTCACATGATCACATGAAAGCCTTCCTGACATGTCTGTTCAAAGTCTGTATGATGGAAAAATTCCAAATTTTACAGCCATGGAGGAATAATTTAAAAGCTTTTCATGCACACAGTGGATCAGAGCAGCAACTTTCACTTATATTAATGGTGTTCTTTAAAACGGCTGCTTCAAAATATACATGTAGTCATTTTCTCACATGTTTGCAGAGTGGCGGCAGCAGTTTAGCAAGATGGATACTCAACTCCAAAAGCAAATAAACATTATTTTAAAAGTTGTCAATGGGTGTGTTCAAAACCCTGAACAATGCCGGTCATATTTGGGACCTTAATGTTAAACCTAAAGGTTTTTGTTTTTTTTAATTTGGCCATTGGATCTGAAACTTGATTCATTTAAAAGTGATGAGATTCATCATCAACTTGGTAATGTTTTTCTTCTTGGCTGTAGTAACTTTATTGATACCTGGCTATAATATTTACAGAAGACGGATTTGGCTTCAATGTGACGATTTATGTGTAATACAGATTTAATTATAAGGAAATCTAAATACCTAATTAAAATTAACTTCATGGGTCTAAAATATAAAATGATCCCCTCACATATAATTGTGCCTGATTGTACTTTTAAAAACTTCTTACATTAAATGATTTTTTAAAATTAAATATATAGGAAATTATTACAAGGAATGTTATTTATTTATTTGTTTATTTATAGACTAAAAACCATTGGCCTCTACTGGATCTGGCTCAGACAAACTTTGTACTCAACAGACTGATTGAACTAAACTGCTTCCAGGAAATGAACTAATTATAATTGCCTTAAATTTTCCTGCAGAATACAGGAAAACACTGAACAATCCACACACATTTTTAAGAACAGACCTAGAAATGGATAAGAGAGATTTAGAAACTGACTACAGCCTGATCAGACTCTAAAAAAGCCACTACAGAGATGCTAAAAGAAATCTGAAAAGCAAAGTACATATTTTTCATCACCTTTAAAATAAATGCAATGTAATGTAAATGCAATATATATTTATATTGTTTAAATCCATTGTGTGTTAATTATTTTGTTTTTAATTTAGAATATTGATTGCTTGTTAAATTCTAGGTGTGGGCGAGTACAGATGGATTAGTAGCCTGATGGCTAATTCTGGTAGTTTAACTAGTTTGTCATGTGTGAATTTAATCCAATAGAATAAAACCTAAAGGCTTTCATCAACCTGTCATGTGGAGAGATGTTTTTATTTTTCCTTTTTTAAAATGGACAACTTTCCATGAAAAGACTGAAGATTGTTATCCTCTCTGACAGTATTCCTCGTGCTGCCAACAAAGGCGACACACTTCTGTCTGGAATTTCAGTGAATAGCAACGCTAACCCACCACTCTACAGTAAGGATCAGGATAAGTAACCTGATTAATTCACTAACTTATTAAATTGTTGCAGCTTTTCTTGTTGTTTTTTGCTCTAGCGCTAAACTTTTTCTTGTTTTTACACTGAGGCTAAATGCTCGCTCTCTAGCAGTTAGTCAGAATCTATAAGCTGCTGTTGGTGAATGCTTCCAGATCACATGTACTAGTGTTTTCCAGATTTTTATTTTTTTAGACATCCTTTCTACTAAACTGATGAGTTTCTCATGAGCTGCATCAGTTTGAAGTCTCACCGTTCTCATCTTCTTTGCAGCAACGCCTCCAGAAGAACCCATCTATTCTCTACCTCCAGATTCTTATCCATCATCTAATCCAGGGTGACTTTTCTCTTTTCATTCATTTGATTCTAAATCTACTGAAACGTCATGATGGTAACCTGGTTTTCTTTGCTCTCCTTCTGTTTTTCTTAGTTATAGCTCAGATTGGCAAAGAGTGACCTTTGTAAAGGACCGTAGTTTGGGTCTGAGGCTCGTGGGAGGCAACGACATTGGTATCTTTGTAGGCGGAGTTCAGCCAAACAGCCCCGCATACGAACAGGGTATGAAGGAAGGAGACCAGATCATGAAGGTGAGCTCATTTAGGTTTTATCATTCACAACGGGTGGTTGTTGCAAGAGATAAAATGAAAAATGACTTTTCTCCAACTTTATGCAGGTAAATAAAGTTGATTTTGGTCATTTCACGCGAGAAGAAGCTGCCAACTTCCTTCTCAACATCCATCCAGGAGAAAAAGTGGAAATCTACACACAAAACAAAATGGACAGTAAGTGTTGAGCTGAGGTCGTCACAACATACCTGCAGCTCCCTCCGAGTATTGATCAGTTCTGATTTCCCACCAGTTTATAAGAAGATCATGAAGTCCAATCTGGGAGACAATTTCTTCGTTCGAACCCACTTCGACCACGAGTCAAACTCCCCCATCGGTCTGAGCTTCACCAGAGGAGAGGTGTTCAGGGTCATGGACACAATGCATCGTGGGAAAATAGGCAAATGGCTGGCCTCGCGCATGGGGAATGACCTGCATGAGATGGACAAAGGCACCATCCCCAACCAGGAGGCGTAAGAAAGCCAGAGGCGGGAGAGGAGATGTGGATTTCCACTTCAATCACGACTCCTTGCTTGACTTTTTTTTTTTCCACAGGGCAGAGAAGCTGGCCAGCATCGAACGGACACACCGAGCCACGTTAGAGAGGCCGGTCTCCGGGCCAAGAGCTGAGTTCTGGAAACTCCGAGGGCTCAGAGGGAACAAAAAGAATGAGAAAAACACCAGACGGACCCGTGAGGATCTGCTGCAGCTCTCCATTCAGGGCAACTTCCCAGCATATGAAAGAGTTCTGCTCAGAGAAGGTTGGCTTCTTTTTTTCCTGTCAAACGTCATCGCTGTGTCAAATTAAATGTCCATAACTAGTGCAAAAAGTTATAACACGGTTAATTCTTTTACCTCAGCTACTTTCAAAAGGCCAATTGTTATTCTGGGTCCTCTGAATGATATTGCCATGGAAAAGCTGGTCAGAGAGATGCCTGATGAATACGAGATGGCTGGTTGGTTTCTTATATTTTCTGACATGAATAATTTTCTTTGATAAAATATTGCGCATGACATTTTAATCTTCCAGCATTTCTCTTGTTAAATGTTCATGTTTGACTTTTGTTCCTGCTGCATTATCACAGAGATGGTTCCCCGCAGTGGAGAGAGCAGCTCTACAGTCATTAAACTGGAAACTGTGAGGAAAATAGCAGAGAAGGTGAGGCGTAGCTGTCCAAACTCCACTTAGCAAATACACTAGAATTCCTATTTACTTTCATCTGCATAAACATCCTGGTTTCTCTGTTATTTCCTCATCACTGGTCTACTTTCATCTCAGGACAAGCACCCTCTGCTGGACATAACCCCCACTGCAGTGGAGAGGCTGAACTACATCCAGTACCATCCCATGGTGCTGTTCCTCGACCCTCACAGCCGCAAAGACGTCAAGCAAATGAGGCAGAAGTACAGTCCCAACTCCAACAAGAGCTCCAGGCGCCTTTACTCGCAGGCGGTTAAGATGAGGAAGCACTGCAGCCACCTTTTCTCAGGTAACGCTCATCTTCAAGCACTTTTTCTATATTTACCCCTCACAGGTGTACTGGTATAAATTTACTGGTTTTATGTCTTGTAGTTATAAAATGTTCAGTCTCCCTCTGATTGTTTTTATGTTTCGGTTCAGATCGTGTGGACCTGCAGCCCACTTCAAACAGCTGGTACGACAATCTGAAGAACACGATTCGCCACCAGCAGTCCAAACCTGTCTGGGTGTCTGAAGTCACGGTACATCACAATGCACACATATATTCCATGTTTTATGTTTGTTGTTAAGCACTTTGTGATTTTTATCTTAAGAGGTTCTATATAAATAAAAATGTACTTACTTACACATAATGCCTCTTCCTCCCACACAGACTGTTGCATATGTTTAAGATTAGTTTGATTAGGGGAAGGGGTGTCAAAAAAAAGTTATAAAAAAATGTGTTTTATTGCTATTTAAAATGCTAAAATGATCATTTTTGTTTTCTGGGAAAATT
>JBAMHX010000016.1:21072073-21087156 GCA_037177515.1 Pseudomugil tenellus
TGTGTGTGTGTGTGTGTGTGTGTGTGTGTGTGTGTGTGTGTGTGTGTGTGTGTGTGTGTGTGTGTGTGTGTGAGAAAACGTACGTCCATCCACAGCTACACCTAAGCTGATGCACAACATTTCTTTACAAACATGGCACCATTCTGCTCTCTGAGTATTAGAACCGGCTTCTAAGTTTCTGAAATGTTTCGCTTTCACCTTTTCACAAATGAAAAGTTTGATTGTCAGGATGGAGTTTGATGCCTTGAAAGAACAAAGTCACACTAATCTAGAGTTGCTCTTTAACAATCGTGTGCTTTCAGTTTTGATTTAATGATATTTGTCCAACACACATTCCAAAACGTATCCATTTAAAGATGTGTCCGTATGTGTGGAGGGGTCCACAAGTGTTTCCAGTCTGAGTATCCAGGTTTGGGAAATCCTTCCTGTAATGTGGAACTACTCCTTTTTAAGAGTTTAGATCATGAAAATACACTTTTATTTGGACGTTTCTCTGAGCTTTTCTGCCGTTAAACCCACTGACGCTCTCCTGTCTCCACAGGGTTCCCCCTCCCGTCGTGGGTTCACACGAGAGGTCAGGGGAAAGGAGCTCTGACCCCGTCCCCCCAGTCGGAGACCCCAGACAGCACGGTCATCGAGGTGGAGGACATCCCGGCGCTGTTGCGGGACGTGGCGCGCTTCGCAGAAGCCGTGGAGAAACTGAAGGATGTGGTTCTGACCGAGGGTAAGCTGCAGTTCAGCGACGCCAACAAGAGCCCAAATATTTACCCACTCGCCTGTCACTGGGAGTCTTCCCTCTGTGCTGCAGTCACACAGCTGAACGCATGAAATATTGTTTGTTTTCACCACTGCGGAGACAAAATGTGTCTCTGTGTTCGTGTAAAGCCAGGTATGTGATTGTTTCTGTTGGGGGGGGGGGCATGCAGGCAGAACAATACTGTGTTTGGTCTCTCTTCCCCTTTGCGCTTCATTTTGACGGGACCTCACACGAAGGGGACGGCACATCCATCGGGCGCTTTGTGTCAGCGTTACATCAGCCGTGCTTGCGAACACGTGGTCCTTTACGTGCACGAGGGCGGAGCCACGGCGCGCATGCAAGCTGACTGCGAGCTCTGAGCTTCCTCCTCCAGAAGAAGGGTTGCGTTTCCGCTGCGCCCTCAGCCGACCGCAGGCTTGTCTCCTGCAGGAAGCCAGCTTCTTGTTTACTGCAGCCGCTCACATTCCCCTTCCTGCGCCATGCAGCGGAGCTGAAAACGGCCCAGTCCACCAGCTCAGGGTTTCACCTGCTAAACGTACAAACCAGCAGCTCGTATGGAAGCGCTTCGTATGGAGCAGGTCCTAAATACTTTATCTGACTTTGCTCCGTCACGCTCTCCACCCATGTGAGCTTTCTAAACAGGAAGCCGTGATGGAGAGCCACATGACAGAACTTCCTCCTGCTGATAGGACGGCTATGTTGCCGTGACGACGTCGTGTTCATCAGCAGCACAATTAGCGTCGGCTAGAGCTGCTCTTCATTTGGAGCGTTCTCATCTGCGAGGCCTGCTTTCGTTTTTTTTTTTTTTAACTGAACTCCAGTTTTTGTGTTTCTGTGAGCCGCAGAAACACAAACTGGTTTCTAATCTTGCAAAACATTTGAAAGGACCACATCCTCTCTGGCACTGCGGCACACTCGGGTCACTGTGTTCTCGTGTGCACTGCTGCTGCAACACTCTGACACACATTTTCAGACATAGTGTGAGAGGAGCAGCGGCCAGCTGGCCGCCTCAGTTTAGTAAAAGGTTTCTCATAGTGAGGTTGCAACGTTACACAGAGAAATGAGGATAAAGGAAGACGTGTGACTGGAGACATTAAGCTGACTGGAGCTCTGAGACTCGTCTATATAATGCAGAGTGCCGTTTGTTTGCTTTCTGCAGAGGATTTCTTACCTGTGCGCTTACCGTAAAGATTTAAGCTTAAAAACACGAGTAACCTGCAGCTCTGTGTCGTACAGCAGCATCACACATATCAATGTGTCGGTTCAGTTGGCTGAACAGACGTTCCTCCAACATTTTGTTTCTGAGAGATGACATTAAAGATTCAGATGACAGATTACATGCTTAATATAATTTTAGGTGCTTTTTGTAGAAGAAAAACACAATTAGGGGGTTAAAGTCGGCTTAGAGGGCTTGTTTTATTGCAGAACGTTAATAGTAAATTATTTTACATAATTATTTCCTTCAGTGTGGATTTCAATTTTATTTAAAACAAAATTTCAGTTTGAACTTAAAATGTTTTAAGAATTTTTACCTAAAAGTGTCATTGATGTAATTTGCAAAGGAGTCTGGGAAAACGCTGCAGAATATGCCTTTATCTCAGCTCTGTTGATTCTTTTCACCTTCGTTAGAATCCAAACTTATGTGACGGTGACATCTGTACACCCGCAGGACTGTTTGTCCTTGTAAGGGGGGGGGGTTAGTATAAGCTTCCCATTGTTTTTCTATAAACCAGAAAATGCAACCAATAGCCAGAAAAACACGTTTAATGATTTTATAATTATGATTAAAAGAACCTGGTAACGAAACTACTGCTAGGAGAACTTTTAACCGTTTAACAATTTTATTGTTTGTATTTCTAAAATGTTTAAATATGCAAATAACGGCTCATTTGCATAAACGTCCAGCACAGAAATTGTTGCAAAATAAACACCAATTTTTCAGTGTGACTTGTCTGAAGACATGTTGTGAAGTCAAACCTAGCTGATGCATGTAAAAACGTTCACAAGGCAGAGCCCTGAGGGCACCACAAACATACCCAGCCTTCCCAGCACTGCAGCCAGGATCCCAATTTCACATCTGCAGCAAAACTCGAGTCCCTGCAAGTTAATATGAAGTAAAAGCAGCCAGAGGAATCTGAAGCCGCCGGTTATGTGGACGGTGGGTTAGCGAAAGCCTCCACAAACCTCTGGCATGGTTCCCCATTTAAAGCCTGCCGTGCGGCTCGTCAGTCGCTCGTTTCAACATGTTCGTCTCTGCGTGCTGCAGGAAAGGAGAGCCAGCGTCCTGTGGCCCACGAGTGTCTGGGAGAGGTGCTGCGGGTCCTGCGTCAGGTTATCAGCACCTACCCTCTGCTCAACACCGTCGAGATTCTAACTGCTGCTGGGAAACTCATATCCAAGGTTAAAGGTCAGTAAAGTGTGAATCAGAAGGAAAAAATGAGATTTTGTTTTGCTTAAACTAAATGTTTTTTCAACTCGCCAGGTTTCCATTATGAGGCCTGCAATGAAGCAGATAAGAAGGACTTTGAGAAGGCAATTGAAACCATCGCAGTTGCTTTTAGCAGCAAGTAAGTGTCACATTTTAATATAAAGCTAGCTGGTGGGGGAGGGGAATTATATTAATCGTTGGAAAGACTGACCCATTGTGGTGTCTACATGGGTGTTAAATCTCTTTCTCTGTGTGCGCATTAATCTACACGGAGCAGTCGGTCGTTGGGAATGAGAGAAGTGCAATGATGGTGACACATTTGCATGAGACAAAGCTGAAAACAGGAAGTGGTTTCTCGTTTTCCGTCACTAAACCAAATCATGAAAACGCTGTTGTGACTACCTGACTGTTACATGAACAGATTACACAGACTGAACAGCATCAGGAGGTTTGCTTCTTTTTAAGATGTTTTAGGGGAAATGAAAGATCTTATATTATTTTTTGTTTGTTTTACATTAACTTTAAAAAAAAAATAAAGCAGTCTGACTTTAGGCATATGCTTGTTCATCTGTGCCGTTTCAGGGTTAGACAAACATCTTGAAGGTTTAGGAGGAAGTGGAGAGACGGTTGAAATCTGCCTGATGACACCGTTTCCTCATTCCCTCCTCCGCTCTTACTCAGTTTGACTCCTTTTCTGTATCGACCAGAAGCCAAAAAAGACGAATAACCGTCTTCTTAATGTGTTTTTATCTGTATTCCAGCAAACTACTCCCATTCAAGCAAAGACAAATGATAAATGATGCAATTTTTGCATGTAAAACTTTGAACCTGATGGTTAAAAACGTATCATGATCACATCCTGTCGTGTAGAGTACCTGCAGGTTTCACACAAGCTCCAGTCCTCTTCCTCTTCTCTTCTTTCGTTTTTAAAAATAACTTTTAGTTCATAAATGCTAATAAATGTAATATCTGAGCAGCTGTTTGTGTTTCTCCTCAGCGTGTCTGAACTGCTGATGGGAGAAGTGGACAGCAGCACGTTGCTCTCACTGCTGCCCACCGAGAAGAGCAGGGTGAGTTTATCACCTCCGGCTGTGTAGTTTATCCTCTGCACATAAGAGTTTCACTCTCAGCTCTCCACTGGGTGAAGGATGAGTCATCTTTATTCTTTGCAGTCAATGGAGAACTTGTACGCAGCGGCGGGTCATGGAGGAGACGGGGGACACTTTAGGAGTGACCTGCAGGACATCGGTAGGTGATTAGTCGTCTCCCCCTTCACTCATCCTTTAACTATTTTTTTTTCTGTGTCCAAGATGTTGTTCTGTTTCATTTATGTGTTTTTAATAATAAAATGTTTTAATCTGCTGATAATGAACGGCAGTAATCCAGCCTTTGTTCCACACCCTGATGAGACTGCTCCCCCTGCTGGTGGAAGTACTGCAGTGCACTAGTGTAAGCTGGTTTCACATCAGCTGGTGCATCCATACATTAATCCAGGCTTAATGGATGGCTAAGCTTACAGGTGGAGCACCTGTAAGCTTATGACACACATGGTTATATTTTTTGGATAACAGATGTTTCCATGAAGAGTTAGATGTTTTTGTTAGTTGGTTTCGGTCAGATGCCACATGACTGACAATATGGCCCAACAATTCTCAAAATGTGTGTGATTTCTACCTGAACCATGCTTTCACTGTTTAAACTCGAAAAAAAGTTTAATCAGGAAGATATCGGACCTCATTTTGGGGGCAAATGTTGCAGAGCATCATGGAACTGCCCCACAGGCCCGTACAGCAGGCATCAGACTCTTGACATCAGTCATCTGGACTCTTCAGAACACATCTCTCCAGAGACGTTTCCTCTTCTCAGCACATTAAAGCCACATTTAATTTTTTTATTTTTAGATCAGACACACAGCAGTTTCCACACCTTTAGATTATTTGTGGAAATGCTCCTTTTGCAAACACTGCTGGGAGTTCTGGTGGTTTCTTTTTCAAAGATGGTTTAACCCTATCCATCCAGATGTTAATATGTTGGACAGATGTTAATCTAACTTGAGTACTTTTAAAAAATCTCCTTTGGTCCATTTTATTAACGTAATGCAGACTAGTACCTTCACCGTTCTGCATTTTTAATGATAAACTGTCACTTCGCAGATGGAAACGTTCGCTTTTGACAAATGTGTCGACATAAACAGTTTGTTGCCCTAGCAACTAGTTGATTATAGTGCTTGTGTGCTGATGTGCAGGCAGAGTCGAGGAAGCGGATTTGATCCTGCAGCGCAGTGAAGGAGGGGTGGACCAGGCTTTGCTCTATGCCAAGACCATTTCCAAGTACATGAAGGATCTGATAAGCTACGTGGAAAAGAGAACGTCATTAGGTAAGTGGAAGAGCCAGAGTTTCTGCAACATTCAGCTTTTTATCAGCTGCGTGGTTCATCATAAATAAGGCTGGATGTGTCGATGCTAACAGTCCTGGTTCTTGTGTTTTTACCAGAGGTGGAGTTCTCCAAAGGCCTCCAGAGGTTATATCAGTCCTGCAAACACAGCATAACGCATGTAAACCTCATTTATGTCTCCTCACAAGATGCAAAAGCTTTATGACATTACATCAAATTACATCAAATATTGTCACTTGCTTCCTGCAGCCCCACATGCCCCTCTTCTCCATCTACTCTCTGGCTCTGGAGCAGGACCAGGAGCAAAGCGTTGGGCTGCAGCAGGCCACCACCACCCTGCACACCCAGACCTTCATCCAGGTAACTCCTACCACACACCGCTGCATCGTTTTTGAGCCGCTTGCTTCTCCCATCGACCTTTTTAACCTTTTTAACCTTGCCGTGCTCGTACAGCCTCTGATGCAACGCAAACAGGAGCATGAAAAGAGGCGAAAGGATATCAAGGAGCACTGGCATCGAGCCAAGCGGAAACTGGTATTGCCCAAATTTTAATGGTGCATAAATTTAAATGTGATTGTTTCCAACTAGACTAATGAAAGCCGTTCGTTTTGGGGTTTCTTGCCGTGTTTAGATGGAATGTGAGGCGAACCTGCGGAAGGCCAAGCAGGCCTACGTGGTTCGCTGCGAGGAGCATGAGAAGGCTAAAACTGCAACTTGCAAAGCTGAGGAGGAGGGAGGGGGATCTACTGCGAAGTCTCTGGAGAAGAAGAAACGTCTGGAGGAAGAGGCTCGCAACAAGGTGTGTGTGTTTCTGGAACTCATCTTTTCAGAAAGATAATGTTTCTTTTATTGCTTATCTGGAAACCACAGAGTCCCAAATGTCCCTGGATTCATCTCACATCTGTGTTGGAAGGAGAAAATAAAAGAACACAAGTGTAAAACTGTGTGTGTGTGTGTGCGTGCGCAGGCAGATGAGGCAGAGGCCACCTATCGGACCTGTATAGCAGATGCAACCACCCAACAGCTGGAGCTTGAACACACAAAGGTCACAGTGCTGAGGCAGCTGCAGGATATCATCAAGCAGAGCGATCAGACCCTCCGCTCGGTCAGAACAAACACAACACGGCACACTTCTCATAAATCCTTTGTGTTTAACGCTCAGCCTTCCTCCTCCAGGCCACCATCTCCTACTACCAGCTCATGCACATGCAGACGGTCGCTTTGCCGGTCCATTACCAAACTCTGTGTGAGAGCAGCAAACTGTACGACCCTGGTCAGCAGTACGCCGCCCACGTGCGAGACCTGCAGCTGCCTGGACAGCCCACCATCCACTACACGTTTGAAGCGTACTCCCCCTCCAGCTCATCGTCACAGTAAGAGCTACACTTGGTCTTGGTTAAAGGTTTTTGATGGTTTCGATTAATTTAGCAGCATCAGATGCGAGTTTTGTGCAAAACCAAACGGTATGCAGTCCCAACAGATCCAGGCCTGCGTGCCATCTTTGTCCGCCAACAGGTGGCGTTCTGGCGCTTTTGGCCAACCGATGTTAAACGAATCAAATGTTCATGAACAACATATTTACTGTAGTTGTGTTCAACTTTAAGATTTTGATGAGAAAAAACTTAAATGTTTATTTAATGTCTTTGCTGCAGACACGGCCACAGACCGAGGAACGACAGTTTCAACACTGAAACAAATACGTGTCAAGCCGAGGGTCCCGCCATCAGCGGCGATCCAGCACATGCAGAATCAGAGGCTCAACGCAAGAGTAAGCCATCCTTCGCGTGTGGACAGAGTCTGGAAAGAATATTTTTAATAAACCACTGCTCTGTATGTGAACTCTGTCCCTGTGTGGTTCCTCTGTCGTCCCCAGAGCAGGGTCACAAGTCGTGGGGGTCTACTGTCAGCAATGACAGCGCTGGAGGTGACCTGGATTCTCCCACTGCCAGCACAAGTGAGTTTGACTTCCGTTGATTTAAAAGGGACGTAATGCGAATATTTCATTGGAATGATATGTTAAATAGTTTAAATCGGCGTAAATAGAAGCCCTGTTCAGTATCTTTCATCGTTTTAGGCGACATTGCTAAAATAGCTCGGACATCATCTACTGGAACGATGTCATCCGATGACGATGCAGATGAGAAAGATGGAAACGTGTCCTCCTTTGAGTCTACGAGTAAGAGCCAAACGTTTTCCTCCATTCTGTGTGACCGTTATGACACAAGTATTCTGTATTGTGTGGGGCGAGTGTGTGATGGACGCTGTTGTGTGCAGATATTAACGGCATGGATCCAGATGTGGTGGTGTCCACCAGACCATTCCGTAACATCGGTCTGTCCAAAGCAGCCCAGACGCATCGGCTGAGGAAGCTACGGACTCCGTCCAAGTGCCGCGAGTGTGACAGTTACGTTTACTTCCAGGGAGCAGAGTGTGAGGAGGTGAGCTCTTCATCGGTGCTTGAATTCAGATGTGTAGCATCTTAACAGGATCGTGGAGCTTAAAGAAGACAGAGGTCACAGAGCGCCGATCTTCATCCTAATAACCATAATAACGCCTTTATTTTCTGCCATTATCAAATAAAGGAGCTTCCGCTTTCATTGATGTGATATCTGCTCAATCATAAACATCAGGACAGAAAAAACCCCAAACATTTAGACACGGAAAGTTGTTTTAAATATCCGATCAACCAGCTTGCGGGCAGATGTACGTTTTACCCCGGAGCAGTTTATAATGTGGTTCCTGGTTGTAGAAAGGACAGTAACCGCTTTGTGTTTCCATGTAGCCTGCTGAATTACGTTAGGCAAACAGAAAGCTTTGCTGTTCTTCGTGACACTATACCATTAGAAAAAGGTGACATTAGGCTATTTTCAGATATCTATGAATACAGATTTTGTTATCTTGAAGAAAAAGTTGTTTTTTTCCTCTTGTGCCACTATCTGTGTAATCAGGATGAAAGCTCTGATGTGTTCCACTGTTTCTTACTCTTACTCACTTTTTGCAAATACAAATGCATTGAATATTGATTATATTTACCTTTTTACATGGACATCAATGCTTACATCTTTGTAGAGCTTCTTATTAAGCCTTTTCTGTACTGTTGTCATGGTAACTGCCTCGTTCCCTGTCTCCCCAGTGTTTCCTGTCATGTCACAAGCGCTGCCTGGAGACTCTGGCCATCCAGTGTGGTCATAAGAAGCTGCAGGGCCGCCTGCAGCTGTTTGGCAGGGACTTCTCTCAGGTGGCCAGCTGCGCCAGCGACTGCATCCCCTTCATCATCACCAAGTGTATTTCAGAGATTGAAAGACGTGCGCTCAAGATGAAGGTGATGAAGCAGTTTTCTAAAAGTTCTATCAGTCAGAAGTGAAGTTTCTGCGTATGAACCTGTACTTCGTCCTCGCAGGGAATCTACAGAGTGAATGGAGTGAAAACCCGTGTGGAGAAACTGTGCCAGGCTTTTGAGAATGGCAAAGAGCTGGTGGAGCTGTCTCAGTGTTCACCACATGACATCAGCAACGTCCTCAAGCTTTATCTCAGACAGGTATGCATTCATGCTGCAGTGCAGTCAGGTGGCTCCTGGCTAACAGCAGGGGGGGGGGGGACCAATCAACATATGTAGTTTCCTACTTCCTCAAAGTTGCAGGAAATTTCATGATATTTACATCTCTGCATCAACATCTATTATTATTCAGTCATTTTTATTGGTTTATACTATTTGTTTTTTTTTTAAATACCCCTGTAATGCCCCCCTCTACTCTAAAAATGACTCAACTTACGTTTTAGATTGTAAAGCAAAATTCACAGTAAGTTCACCAGGAACTCTTACATGAAATCTGCTGTTTAACATAAAGCTAACTAGTTACTGTTTAAAAAAAAAGTCATTTAAATACTCTGTGGTCATAACTTTAGGTATGCCAGCCGTTTTATCTCTAACACACTTTCCTGTTCACACCAGCTACCTGAGCCCATCATGCCGTTCCACCTGTACAACAAACTGATGGGTCTGGCCAAGGAGAGCCTGCAGAGTGAGGGAGAGGAGGCCGAGTCGAGCAACAGCAACCCGGCAGTGGTCCGAGGGCATGAGCTGGTAGACCAGGGTCCTGACACGGACCCGGAGGTTCTGGTTTTGGTGAACAGTTTGAGAGAACTTCTTAAAGAGCTTCCCAAAGCTAACATGGCTACACTGCGCTACATCGTTCGCCACCTTCGAAGGTTGGCATTCTGATTGGTGGGATGGAAATGCCAAGGCAACAAAACGGTTTTTAACCCGCTGATCTTTTTTTTTCTCTCTTTTTTTGGGGGTGAATTCTTATTTCAGGATTGCAGAGCTGGAGGAAGATAACAAGATGAGTCCCAGTAACTTGGGGATAGTTTTTGGGCCCTCTCTGATGCGTCCTCGTCCAACAGGGGCCACTATATCGCTGTCTTCTCTGGTTGACTACCCCCACCAGGCCCGCATCGTGGAAGCCCTCATAGTCTTCTATTCATCCATCTTCCAGTCCAAAACCACTCAGTCCAACAAAACCTCCCGCTCAGCTTCCAGCTCAACCCAGCAGGTAGGACTTCCCTTCTTCCCAGTTTGTAGTGGGAGCCAAAAAAGAAATGTTATGTAGGCTATAAAAGCAGAAGGATACAAGTTTTCTGATTGGAGTCAAAAAGAAAAATTTTTACAAGAAGTCTTTCCTCCATCATGGTTCAGGAAAGTCCTGCGTGTGACAAGATGGAGAACTCTGCTGACGGAGAAGATGATGGCATCAGAGAGGAGCAGAACAAGCTGGAGGAGGGATGTGGTATGTTCGCATAAAGGAAAAATTAGGAATTAAATATCTTGCATAACTTCTTCTTAAACCCCAACACTCCTGCTGAGTTAATGTTTTCTTTTTAGTTGGATGAATAAACAACTATTTTTTATTTTAATTCTCAATCCAGAAAGTTCTTTGGGCTCGCTGGGCTCCAGTGAGCAGCTCCCCGACTCGGACTCTGAGCTGGACGAGAGCGGCCAGAGGACCCGCAGCTTGACCAAGCAGGAGAGCGAGTTTAGCATGGACGACGACCAGCTGAGCTACAGGGACAGCCTCGACCTGTCCAGTTACTCTGTCCCCCATAATGACCCTGAGCAGGATGTGGATCAGGACCATCCACAAGGAGACCCTCCAGCTCTACCTGACGACGGGCCCCCTGATGATAATGCAGCCGCGTTACAGGATCCCACAGCCTCCCTCGCTGAGCTCAATATAAATCAGTCCAATAATAACCAACCCTACTCCCCAATACCGAGTGTGTCAGGGCACCCACTGGCCCGCCTGTGTGGGAAAAAGTTACCCCTGACGAGAAACCGGGACAGCGGGCCCGAGTTTGTCTAATTTCAAATGAGACTGAGTGAGAAGTGGTTTTAATGATTACAGCGGAGCACAGCCTTAAAGAGGTGCTCCTAACATACACATCACAAGTTTTTAAAGTGTGGAGATGTTTGCAGATGGTTATATATCCTGTCAGTAAAACTTCTACACGCTTA
Source organism: Pseudomugil tenellus (assembly GCA_037177515.1). NCBI lineage: Eukaryota > Metazoa > Chordata > Actinopteri > Atheriniformes > Pseudomugilidae > Pseudomugil > Pseudomugil tenellus. The sequence goes on from JBAMHX010000016.1 coordinate 21,083,166, forward strand.
CTGCTCTTAGATCTAATCATTTCAAAAGTGTTGCCATTTATTTCACAAGTTTAATTTGTTTTAAGTCTGTTTTTACATGTTTTATGAGTTTGAAATGTCTAGTAATTTCACAATGTGTACATTGTCCAGGTTCGCTTTTAAGTGTTTTATTCTCAAATTAATAAGACTAGTGATTTCTTAATGTCCTGTTATTACTTTTTATTGATGTTTGGATTATTTTAATAAAGATTCTTTAATAAGTTGTTGCTGTTTCACTGTTGCATCTAAAAGCATAATGAACCTTAACACCTGCGTGGAAAGGCATTTCCAGGCAAGCAAATCAGCTGTTAAGATCTTGTTCATTGTGGTTTGAGGGTAAAAGAGGAAGTACAACTATATTTATGCCGTGAGGCACGAAAAGACCTCAGTTTGATACTTCAGTTTGCAGCAGCGACAGCATGCCTTTCTTCAGAAAGAAGGTAGGCACAAGTACAGCATGTTTACAGGAAACCTTTTACTAAATGTGCTTGGAGTCAAATGCGAATGTTTGTTTTCACTTTATTTTACAAAACCAGTAAAAGAAAGACGTCTAAAAAAGAAAAAATCAAAGAGTGATGATTCAGAGATGGCTGAACACGGCAATGTTTCCTTCACTGGTCCTTGATGTTGGTCCTTGAAGTGCTAGGAGATGAACGAAATGTTATTTTTCTCACTAAATTTGCATTGATTCTTTGACTTATTTGTAAGCTTTACATGTAAATCACCTGATTACTGAGTTTTGTTGCAAATATAACAGTCAGGCTGGTTAAGTGAATGTGAGCAACTAGTATTAAGGTATCAAAGTGTAAGCATATACCTGAATATCACTGGACCAGTCTGTATGTGATGTACCTTCCTGCTGTTTCACTGGGTCGGATGATTTTCACCACCTGGGAGAGTTAAAAATACTCCTGTTTACGCTTGAAATATCATCTAAAAAGTTTAAATCTGTTAAATACTGAGATTCCACTGCAGACTTTACCTGTCCTCGTTTCAAGCCAAAGTAGCGAGCCACCGGGTCCCCCGCCTGGATTCTTGGTAGCTGACTTTCTTTTAATTTACTGCAGTCAAAACATTAAGGATAAAAAAACAAAGTTTGTGCAAGATAATGTTCAAATGATGAGTCAACATTCATAAAATCAAATAGTGTAAACAGTGCAATGAGCACAAGGATACTATCTTGCAAGGAGTTCAGTCACTTCTTCTTTTGTCATGACGATGTGTTCTGGTACGAGCTGAAAGTTTAGAGAGCGAAGCGTCAAAAATGGAACAAAGAAGGTCATTGTATGTAATTTACAGAAGTGAGGATACGGTTTACCTCGTGTTCAGTGATGTTAATAAGTAATTCCTGTTGCAGAAACTGTTCCAATATGTATTTGGGTGCCATGTCCACTAGAGACTGTCAGAAAATCACATGACATTTAGTAAAGATCCAAGGGGAAAGTTAAATAATGACATAAAAATAACAGTATAGTCACATTTTTCTATGTTTCATAACAGGAACTACGGTATGAACATTAAAGGCATTTACCTGTTTCGCTGATGGTGTCATGCCCATCTGAACAACTATGATGGCTCGTGTGATGTTCTCCTCCTGCATCCTCTGACAGTACATCTTAATTGTCTTGATCCCCACCTTGGGCTCCTCTGACAGACCACAAAATAAAACATACACGCTGGTTTTTTCTCATTAGTAAATACATCTGCTGGTGTCACTTTTAATTAGCATGTTTTAGGGCTGGGCGATATGGCCTAAAAGTAAAATCTCGGATTTTTTCAAACCAAATCCGATTTTAAATAATTTCCCCCCCTTATGTTAAAAGAAAAATACAAATGACAAAAAATTATTATTTTCCACAAAGGCTTTTCAGTGTTTAAGAACACGTCCGTGATGGCTTTCCATCGTGCCCGTCTCCTCTTAGGGCAGAGTGAAAATAATTTCATGGTGGGGTTTTCTAGGCGGTTGCTGGTTTGAGCATGCCCTACATGCACAATTTTTTCCCCTTTCGCTGAGCGCCTCTGTTTCAGGTGTTAAAATAAATTTGTTCTGCTCCCACCTTTGGTAGAAACAGCTCTTAAACAGATTTTGCAACATGGCATTTATTTAGCAAAACCAAACCAGTTCCAAATAATAAGGAAACTGGGTTTTTTTTGGAAACAAGCTCTTCTTTGCGGCCATTTTGATGTGTTTATGCAGATTTGTGGGAAATCAGCAGGAGTACGCTGATGTTACTATGATGTAAGATGCAAAAAATAAATCTTCATAAGCGAATTAATGGATTAATCGCCCAGCCCTAGCAGGTTGCTATGACGAAATTTGAATTAGATTTTTGTGTTAACTCTTAAACAGGCATGAGCTGAAAATAAAAAGTAAAAAAATATTTTATGTTATTTTTGTATTTAAGATCCGAGAAAAACATCCTCATGGCTATTTTTTTTTTTAAATTGTGCATATATTTTTTTATTTTATGAGTTGTAATAGCCTAATTAAGGTGAATAAATACACATTACCACTCGACTTAAAGATGAGAAATTATTTTTGGAAAATATTTTTTTATAGTTTACTTTTTGGGTATAAGTCACTGCCCTCTTTCAGTCATATCATTTTTCCTATATGAACTTATGTATTATATAAACATACGCAAAAATTACACACAACTGAACTTAATATGAGTTAATCTCAATGTGTTCCAGTTTGATTAAAAAAAAGTGATCAGGACTACACTTTTGATTTTTTTTTTTTTTTTTTTTGCCAAAATCTGTCAAGGTGTCTTGTTTGACACATACATTTCTGAAGGTCTCTAAACAACTACACAAACATAGCTAGACTATTTTTACTAATGGCAATGTTAAGCCATTCATATACTTAAACTATTTTAAAAGATTATCTTTTTGTTTAAGCCATGATAAGTCATGATTTATGATCAGCATTACTCGTATGGAATTTTAGTCTAATTAATGAAACATGGCATCAACCAAATCAAGTGATCCACATACAAATGAATGCAGGGCAAAATGCTAATAAACAAAAGAGTGGTGAATAAAAGTCATTTTACTTCCTACAAGGTGTCATGTAGTATGTATCTCCTGGCGCACGTTGCCTGTTTAAAGTTTAAGATGAAGTTAACAAAAGGTAAACCTACCGGGAAAGAAGACAAACATCTGGTCAGTGGGATCATCATTGTGTGCAACTAGAACTGTGAGGTCGGTACGTCGAGGACGTCCTTCGCTGGGTTTGTCGCCAAACTGGTTCTTAAACTCCTCCAGAGTCTGGTCCAACTCATCCTGTGTCACCAGATAGCCTCTGTCATGGCAGAGCTGTAAACAGTAAACAACTGTTAATACTGCAGCTACATGTATATGATTAAAGGGGTGGGTATTTTATGTGATGTGTCAACAGTACATAACGCAGAGGCAGCGATTGTAGCTCTTTGCAGCCTGAGTCACTTCCTTAAAGTCTGCTTCATGCCGTGTCTAAATGGCTAACAAGAAATTAAAACTGTACAAACAGCTACTTAAAGTAATGACATAGAATCGACTGCTGAGGTGATAAAGGTGAAAGGTAAACATGCACGCACGACAAAGTTAACAAAAATCCAGATTTTCCAACATGACTGAGCGGAGACCGTTAACTATAATAAGCTACATGTTAGGCTAGCACGTTACTTAAGTTTTGTTACCTGCATGATCGTTTTACGGATCTTCCAGAGCCTGTATGTTTCCTCTTCGTCATCCATAACGTTTCAAGTAATCAGTTTGTTCAAATTATTTTTAAAAAATTAGATTTGTTCTGAATTAATATGCTCCTCTCGCTTGGTCGTCAGTGCTTCAAACAACAACACGACGCACGTTTTCCGGTGCGGACTGATGACGTCAGAACACACGCTTCGGTTTAAGTTGATAATAATAATAATAATAATAATAATAATAATAATAATAATAATAATAATAATAATAATAATAATAATAATAA
>JBAMHX010000016.1:21123169-21135648 GCA_037177515.1 Pseudomugil tenellus
ACAGGAAGAGTACAAAATAAAACAGGAAACAAGGAAGTCTACAAAACAAAACTAACAAAACCCAGAAACCATAACAGAAACGTACCTGCTGTAGGATGTGTGATAACAGCAGGATGGATGCAAGATGAAAGTGAAGGGAGACATTGGAACAATTCATAACTACATTTTATGTTAAAGTTGATAAGAAGCTGGTTATTGTTTGAAAAACAAGGACAAGCTTAACATCAGAAAGGGGGGAGGAGAAGGAAAGTTTCGGCTTGTCTCTATCCATTGGAGAGGAGAACCCGGAGGCTGCATAATTCACTGCCTGCCCTCGGTAGTCTGGCTGCACATACATTAACTGCTTAGTCATGTTTATGCACGTTCCATGTGCTGTTATCTTTAACACATTGCTCTTCCAACCAGATGGAAGTACCCCATAATGCTTGCTTTTCCTGTTCATTCTTATGTGTACGCAAATCCTCTGTGGATATCACACCACCTACTTACTATTTCAATGCTAGGTAGAGTGACTTAGTTGGTATTGCTTGAGTTTCTTAACATTTTCTCTCTAATCTTTTCAGTTTTGTTCTCATAGAAACGAATAAAGGTGTGAAATTAAAGGCCAGGCTCTTTTCAGAAGTCTGCTTGCAAAGTGAGTCATTAGTGGAGCAGAGACAAGGATAGAACAGGCTCATTAGCTGAGCTAATCATCACATCAGCAGGAGACTGATGTGAGGGGACAAGTGTAGAATGAACATCTATATCATTGTTTCATATCTAAGTCTTGATGTATAAATACCAGTCTGAATGTTGGACACAGTTTCACATTCGATTCGATGTGTCCAAACCTTTGCTACTGTATGTGTACATGCTGCTTCCGATCTACTACACCATGGCTTTTACATCCTCGCCCCTGCGGTCCTCATAGTGTAGCTATCTTGTGAATTCATTTGTAATGTCTGCTTTTACAGACACATTAAAGAAGTTTCTAAATGCAGGGTAATGTTTGTCAGCTCTTTTTTTCCTTCTTATACTGATATGTACAGCAGTGGTACTGAAAGGGGTTTCAGCTGCGATGCATATGGGAGAGTTGAGGACGAGGTATGCAGGGAAACAAGGAGGTGCTTACCGATGAATACTCATGTCCTGAAAAGCCGCTGATTCAACTGAACGCATCACAGCAGCAGCTGCAGACGCTGCAGCATATAGCTTACTGAAGCAAATGAAGCGCTTAAGCTGCATCTTCTCCAGTCTTTACATTCACACAATGATAATAATTATCAAGCAAGGGTTTTATCTTCTGTGTATGAAATTAGCTTACTCTGTACTAAGTTAGCTGGTTAATTACGTTAATGTTTCTGTTTTTGTGTGACTCTTCAGTACTCGCTGTGTAATGAGCCTCTAATCGAGCTGTCCAACCCTGGAGCCAGTGGTTCGGTCTTTTATCTTACAAAGGACGATGAGTTCATTATCAAGACTGTGATGCACAAGGAGGCTGAATTCTTACAGAAGCTGCTGCCCGGATACTACATGGTAAGAAAAAGTTTATGTCCAGATGTGATTTTTGAGAGGCGTCTGGCTGCAGATTTCAGGATGCTTCAACCATAGGGCAGGAAGAAACACTGACTTTTCAAAATAAGTTATGTTACACAACTTCATAGAAGATTTTTCAAAATAAAATGCACCAACAAATCAGCATACAGTCCGGATCAAATAACATTAAATAAACAAGCCTACGGTAACTTTGTAGGCCTGTTAAGTGTGTTTACATGAGCAAGAAGACTTAACATAATAGTTCTTCAGCTCTTTTTCTTTGATTTTAGTTACTATAGTTACCTCTGCTTATTGCAGTTCAATTTTCATTACATTCAACCTTACAAAGTTTCAAACTGTCAACCAAATGTAAAAAAAAATGGACCTAATCACATTATAAAACGATACGTTTTACATTTTTAGAATAAAAATATGATGTTATAACCCGATAAGTTTTAACAAGTGACATTTTTCTGTATGTCAGATGTTTATTTGTATCTTTTTCGTTATTTTCTGCTTGTTTATTGGTGTTTGGCAAAGTGTCTTTATGTAATTGTGTGGCGTTGCGTGAGGGAGTGGTGGGCGTGGGATAGTTCGTTTCTTCCTGTCTGTGGAGCTCTGCAGTCAGTGTTTTACCTTCTTGTACAAAATGTGACTGATTTAATGAGGTTGTTCTCAACAAAGTGTCAAGGATGGTAAAAATGTCAAAGAATTAAGTTGTAGCTGAGTACATTTGAGCTGCTGGGCTTTGTTCCTGCTCAGTCTCTGACATTTTTATGGTTGGCGTCATGTTTGCAGGGTTTCACATTGTAAGCAAACTTTGCAGATATGTGCAGCAGGTCTGTCTTCACTGTCCTTATTTAACTACACAGATTTCAACACTGCAATAAAAGAAGCATGACTGTGTGAAAGAGCCAATAAGATTCATAAAACATGATCCCTCCTAATGTTTTGGGTTATTTTTCAGTTTTATATAAGCATCCTTTTCATGCAAAGCAGACATAGTGCTTCTGATCTGGTCTTTTTCAGTAGTCTTGTGTACTTAAGCCTAACAGAGCATGATTTTCACCAACACCAGTCCACCCCGTCTGCAATCTGCTGGTTCAATCTGAATGAAATCAACCGGCAACAGTGCCATGTATGTCCATGCTCTCCTCCAGCCTCTCAGGTTCACGGCCCCTCGGCCTTGTGTTTATTTATACGGCGACAGCCGCAGGCACAGACCTCTGCAGGGACTCATCTAGCCCTTTTGTGATTGTTTTGTTTCTTGCCATTTGGATCAAGAGTCTGAAGAAGCGTCGTGATTGGATGAGGTTGCAGTTGATGGAGACATTTGAGGATCGTGCTGCAAACACACACTATCAGGCCCAAATATGGGCAGATTCAAAGTGTGATGGAGTGCAAATTACTCCTTTTTTCCTCTCTTAGTGAACTTTGGTAATTGATCCAGCAGACCTGAACACCTCATAAGGAGTTAATCATTAGGAGATGTTAAAAACTCATGTATATGAGCTTTCTGTGCTCATGCTTGTGCTTTGCAGCACGTTAGCAGGTGTAATTAGTGTTTTAATGAAAGCACAGAAATGCAGGCTCATACGGAGAAGCTGTTGCCCACGGCTGCAGCAGGTGGACTGAAGAATCTTATTTCACAGACAAGTCAGAAAACCATAAAAACTGCAAAGTGGTGTTTTAATGGTGCAAAATAATTTGCATTTGCAGCAAACACGTTATAAAGGCCGTCGTTGGAGCTCCACATGTCTTCCACAGCTGACTGGCTGAGGAGTCTGGCTGGAGGCAGCATGCTAATCACAGTGATGTAACAGACTCTCTGCTTCTACTTCTCTCCTTTGTCCTCATATTACACGCTCCTTTTATCCGTCATCCTTCCTATAAAGCCCTCTCGGTCACTCTGCTATAACTAATTATTTTTTTCTTTATCTCTAATTCCATCCCCATGTTTAATCTGTCCTCGCCTACTTTGCTCCCTTGCTCACATTTGTTCATCCCTCTGCTACCTCTCCTCCTCCTCACGTGTCAGTGTTGCTGGCTCGTCACTGCTCTTCCCTCTTAGCATCAACAGAAGGGTCGCATGTGGTTGAGAGCAGAGGACGCTCTTTCTCTCTGTGTGTTCTGTCTCCCTACATCATGCTGCTTCCTCTATCAGTTCCTCCCATGCAGCAAAGGTCATTCAGTGAATTGCTGAGCCCTCTTGGCTAAACTTCTGCATTCAATCCTCGTAACGTCTCCATCTATCTCTTCTTTTACCCATTTCCACTTCGGATTCCTGTGCATTTCTACTTTGGGGCTTGCACTCTAGCTTTCTGTCTCTGGCCTCATTTCTCTAGTGGGACTGAGTTGGCCCGGTTCCCAAGGTCAAAGCAGGTTTTTCTCTGAGCACCCAGTCCGACTAACCTGATTTGTTTGGAGTGACTACTGAAATATTCAGCATAGATTGGAGTCAAGAGAGGAGAGCCGTGTATGAAGACTTTGTTCATCCATGATAGTTTGGAGGCATTTTGAATACTATTTTCTTTTCTATAAATCTTCTCTGTTGCACCAACGTCTGATCTAGCTGACGGCAAACATTATTTTCTTATCTGTTTAGGCTCTAACATCACAGTATAAAAACCAAAAAAGAAATAAACAAACAAAGAAAATCAAGTTATACATATTAATACTGCTGAGTCTGACATTAGTGTTGGTCAGGCCTGCATGGTAAAGCAGAGAAGCAGACAAAGTTTCTTATCTGTCCTTTGTCTTTAGTTTAATCCTCTCTTATCCTCTTCTATTCTGCCTTTTAATCAACTAACCAATTGACAGATGCCACCATTGTATGCATTTATCCAAAGTAATCCTGGTAGCCATGGCAAAGTAAACCAAAATAGAAAAGGAAACAAATAAATATGCAGAAAAATAAACCTTATATTTGATTGAGTTTTGATTTGGGATCTGTCCCGAAATAGGATGTACCGGTAAATCATCTAATACAATTATGCAATCACTTCGTTTATGTATTTATTTTACCATTGTGAGTATGTGGGGGCTTAAGCAAGACCCTCAACTTCTCCCCAGCCAGCCCACTGCTCTCTAGTACATCTACACATGGGTCAACTGAATTTCCCAGATAGGGTTAATAAAGAAAAATGACTGTTTTTCCACCTTTTTGAAGCTCTTTGTCACAACTTTTCATTGATAAATTTCATCACAGTAGCCTATAAAACAGCATAAGAGTCTGATATTCTGAGTTCTGTAATGTAAGATCTTTGCTGTATTCTCATTAAACCTGGATGTTACCGTTAGAAAACATATATACTTCAAACTTTTTTGTTCGGTTAGAATAAAAATGATTAACTCCTTGTGTTTAAATGGTGGAAGCTACATGCAAGTCACACTGATGTACCTCTGCAGGGGTCCGTTAGCTATCTGCAACATGTCAAGAGGTTATTCCTACTTTGTAAATATAATCTTCAAAACAAACTCCAAAGTGCTCATCTAACAGAAATAATACTGTAGAAGGTTAGATGAAGCAGCTGCATCACTCATCACGTGTATTTGATTTTGGTTTAAAATGTTGGCTCTGAAGTAAAAATGCCTCTTTGTAGATTTCTTACTTCCATATATGTATGTGCTATATACTTCCCTCTGCTCACGCTCCTGAATAAAGAGACTGTGATGCAAGGAGAGGACTCTTCCACTGTTAATGACAGAGGCTACATTAGCAAAGTGTCCAAGAAAAAGAAGGGAAAATACTCATCTTTTGCTAAATTTCCATTGACAGATGATCCAAACGAAATCTTATCAATCCATCAGATTTCTTGAAGGGTTGTTTCATTCATTTAAGCCTCATGATTCATATTGTTTAGTTACAGTAAAACTGGCTTCTTATTATTACTTTTGATTGTATAATTCTGGTACTTTAGATGTATTTCAGCTTCTCTGTGGAGCAAAAATGCAAAATATGACCTCAGACCAGGTCCTGTATGTGTATCACATATACCGAGTCACTGTGGGGTGAATGTTGACTTGAGTTCCTTCTGTGTTATATAAGGCAACCTGATGTGATCAGGTGGTAGTTTTTTTGGGTTGGTTGCTCAAATGCTTATTCTGACAGTTGTAGCTTGTTTGTCATGCAACTGTTTGAGTAACACGCTCCATTGATCACTATAAGCTGACACTGATGTTCCATGTTGTGCTCTTTTACCTGTCATGTAAAAGTGGCAAATTTTCACAAAAAAATTAATCTGTTACCTTATAAAGTAAAGTCTGTCTTTAATTTTACTTCTCTTAACCAACGTAATACCTTTTGGCTTCCCCATTTTTTTCTTCTCCAGAACTTGAATCAAAACCCTCGCACTTTGCTGCCCAAGTTTTTCGGCCTGTACTGTGTCCAGTCGGGCGGGAAGAACATCCGCGTGGTGGTGATGAACAACGTCCTGCCGCGTGTGGTTCGCATGCACCTCAAATACGACCTAAAAGGCTCCACCTACAAGAGGCGTGCGTCCAAGAAGGAAAGGGAGAAGGCCAGGCCTACCTTCAAAGATTTAGACTTCATGCAAGACATTCAGGATGGACTGATGCTGGACCAGGACACATATAATGCTTTGGTGAAGACTCTTCAGAGAGATTGCCTGGTGAGCAATGAACGCTGTCCAGTTCAGTTTGCTGTTCAGAACAGAGGAGGGACATGTGGAGGTTGTGGAGGAGGAAACATGGTCTCATAAGCAGAGAATCATGGCTGATAGTAGTGGAAGGGAAGGTTCAATCTATGGGAGAGTATTTGACATCTCCCAGATCCCTCACTATAAATTAAAGCTTTTTTATGAGCAAGATTTTTAACAGGGTGCCTGGTAGCAGCCTTGCTCTTATCTTGTAAATCACCTCCTCGTGTTTATTTTTACTGGCCCTGTGTTTGGAGGAAAGTGTATGTGCACACTGGTTTTCAGATTAATTTCTTATTAATTCTGCATCTAGTGCACAGCTTTAGTATAAAAGCTTTTGATTCAATCCTTTTTAGTTAGAAACGAAATAAAGATGTAGACAGCACATGTCTATAACTTCACATTTCTGTCTGTCTGTGTTTGGTCTGTGCTCAGGTCCTGGAAAGCTTCAAGATCATGGACTACAGTTTGCTGCTCGGGGTCCACAACATGGACCAGGCGGAGAGAGAGAGGCAGATGGAAGGCTCCCAGGGCGACAGCGACGAGAAGAGGCCCGTGGCCCAGCAGAAGGCCTTGTACTCCACTGCCATGGAGTCCATCCAGGGGGGAGCCGCCTGCGGAGGGTCCATCGACACTGATGACACGTGAGTTTTGCAGAAGAGCAGAGTGATAAATGTGAAAAATAGAGATACAAGATTTAACATGATACAGTAACAAAAAAAGTGCATCATTAATTTTATACTGTTAAACTTGTTCAGTCATTTTACAATAAACATTTAAAAATAAAGCACATTATATTTAATACATTTAAAAAACAAAACCTTTAAATTAATCTGTTCTGGCTTTTATTTTATATCCCAACAACTTCCTCCCAAAGTACCTTAATACTTAGAGACATAAAACCCTCTTTGTTTGCCTGCGCCTGTTGGGATTAGATTTTTTTTCTGGTATAATGTAAAGTATTGTTTCACAGTTTGATGACAGAAGTCTATACTGAGCATGGCTTTTTTTTTTTGGACACATTTTTCAATTCCTCTTCCAGCACGTCGACCTAAAGGGAATATAGCAATATAAACTCTGCTGGGTTTTTTCACAGATCTTATTCTGCTTTCTGAAGAACTTCAAAACTTATTTTCTCTCTAATTAAATGTTAAAATTAATCAGAATAGTAGCATTTTTCTAATTATATATTTCTAGTTTTACATCATACACAGATTTCAGCGTAGGAATGGACAGTCTGTGCTAATGTCCTGCTGGTTTTAGATGAATAAGGTATGTTAAAGCAGACACATCTAAAACCTGAAGGACAGTGGCTTTAAAGGTCCTGAGTCTCCCATACCTTTGTCTCAAAAGTTATAAAAATATATATAAACACCAAAAAGTACACACTTAGATAAGGTTTAGGAAGACATATGAAAAATGTTAAAAGATGCCATTTCACTGTCAAAAAGCTTCTACTGTGCAAAGCAGTCAGTTGTGTTTGCCTGTAAAGATTAAAGCATAAAAAACTATTCCTAACCTTAAATTTATTACATTAAGCTTATTAAAATTATCTCTGTTAATAGAAAGTCTGCATGTGCGAGTATCTTAATATTTTTAGTTTCAGTCGTACTTTTCTTCTTCCAGGATGGGCGGCATTCCAGCTGTTAATGGGAAAGGGGAGAGACTTCTACTCTACATAGGAATCATCGACATCTTGCAGTCCTACAGGTAATTATCACACAAGTTAAACTCATAACTCCACAGGTCATCACGTGTTCATCTGACAGTGTGAAACAGCCTTGATACGGATGTTAAATCAATATAAGTACATGATGTACCCTCCTCCTGCAGCAGTGTTTTTGAGCTCAGACTTAATCCCTGTGGACATTTATGACTTGCAGGCATGATGTATTTCATTTAAACTACTTGTTTCTGTAGGCTAATCAAGAAACTGGAGCACACGTGGAAGGCTTTGGTTCATGATGGGGTGAGTTTTATAGACTTTTAAATGACACGATAGAGGTTTCACCAAGTTTTAGCCCAGCAAATGTTTAAAAAGCAAATGTGCCGATACCTCACCCGTGTCTCTTGTTCTCTCTTAACTTCAGTAAAGCAGGTAAAAGCTGCAAAATTTATTTATTAATTTATTTATTTATTAATTTATTTATTCACAACTTTATTTTTTGTTTGTTTTTTGTTTTGTTTTTTTGCATTGGACCCACTGTGTAAAGGCCAATAAAAGGAAGCTTTATGGAAAAGTTATGGATGATTATCTTCATACTGACAACCACAATGTTTTCATGGTGGTAGATTTTTAATACTGTTACAGACTCATGAAAGTCAATCCTCTCAGTATTCTGTTATTGTTATGAACATTAGCCATGTCTGAGCTTTACTGAAAATAAATCAGTTTAATGAGTCATTTGTTGCTTTGTGATAGAGAGACTTTAGTTTTAACCTCAGGCTGTTTTGTCTTGTTTATGTTCACTAATGTGAATTAAAAATGTGTCCTTAGACTTAGAGAAATGAAACGGTTTCCTAATTAATTAATGCCATGCACACATTTAATTATAGCCATAATTTTTTCATTTAAATGTGTTTTAGAGATATGAAGACCGCTTTCACAAGCCCACACACAGTGTTTTACATCATGTGCAGACAGGGATTTAACAGAAGGCTGAAACAAAGACACAGATCTTTTGTTCTTATTTAGTTTGTTTCCTATTGAAGTTGCACATCATGGTGATTCAGGGCCGATAAAAATAAAAACAATAGCAAAGAAAGTGAATTTAAATCTGTTTTTAAGACATAGGAAATATATTAACCAATAATGTTAACACAGGGGAGTATTAAAGCTGATTTTGGCTAGTTTTCAGGGGGCAATACCCCCATGTTTAGCTGAGTTCCTCATTGAAACACAGTTCTTAAAAGTTCATTGTAAAGATAACTCATCAGACTTTTCAGTAATATTTAATACAGGATAACAATTGATCTTATTTGAGGTAACCAAAAAACATCAACCAAACACAAATTTACTTTCTGTCCTCAGTTCAAATTTAGCAAAATCATACAATAATTTTTTGAGATAGCAGAAAAACAACAACAAAAATTAATTTATCACTGTTTTGTTCATAATATCTGTTGTTTCATCATAATTGATTCTACAGTTAAATTTGAACAGAGAATAGATTGAATTAAGCACCAATCAATCTTTTGTAATCCCATTTTTCCCGTAATTCTTTACACTGGGGATGACTCCTCGCTTTCGAAGCCACTGACATTAAGGTGCAAATCATCACAAGTCTGCTCTCAAGATAGAATTAGAAGCATCAGTCGTCTTTTCTTACTCAATTCTCTCTTAATCTGAAATGTGCTCATTCATAAGATATGTAGGACAGCAGTCAGACTCTTACATCTCATTGTTGCTGACTAAACTGGAGACTGGAGGTAAAAAGCTCTATTAGGATGCTGTCTCTTCACTTCCTCGATCTCCTCACGTCCGCTGTCACTTTAAACCAAACACCATTTGTCATCTGTCCGTCTGCTGGCACTGTTATCTAAGTCTGCTGATACATAAATAATGAAGCGAAGTGTCTGTGGCCTCGTCTCACTGTGTTTCTGTGTGTCTGCCGCAGCATTTGTATGTGATGCACAGCAGCACCGTGTGACCCAGAGAAAAGAATTACTGAAATAGGACACTAAGGGGACAAATACACAGCTTAATCTCCTGCAAGCACCAGTTTTAACATTATTATTCACGCACCATTTGTCTCATTAGTCTCTCCGTCTCTCCCTTAGGACACTGTGTCAGTCCATCGTCCAGGTTTCTATGCCGACAGGTTCTTCAAGTTCATGAGCAGCACGGTTTTCAAGAAGAGCTCTTGTAAGTTTTTCCATCGGGACACTGCCTTACATAGTCCGACGAGGCCGTGTGGAATGAACCAGGCTGATCCACATATGTCCAGATGCCAGGCTTCTGTCTCACTTACTACAGAGCCGTAACTGGAAAATCAGATACTGAAGCTAAAACCCTTATTTGGTGCTGCTTCATGACAAGTGAGAGGAAAAAAAAAATGATCTCACTTTGATCTGCTAGGCTGTTTTTCATAGCTGTCCTCACAGGAGGAGGAAGAAGTGTGAAAGTGTTGCTTAGATTTCAGCAAACTGATCCTTTAACAACTGAAGGATTTGATCCATTTTGTGATTTGTTGTTACTATGAAACAAAGCATTATTTCTATACCTTCCCAATACCTTACTGTCGTTCTGTGTGTGTCTATGCATTGGCCCTCAGCGTTGAAGTCCTCTCCATCCAAGAAGGGTCGTGTGTCGTTGACGGTGCCTAAGTGCGCTGGACCCGGTGCAGCGTGGTCAGCCAGCCAGCTGGCCTCTGACAGAGACGAGAACATCTACGACCTGAGAGGAGCCCACAGCTTCCCAACTCTGGAGGATGAGGGTGAGTGAACTGTGTAGACACATCTGACAGAAACAAATCATGAGCTGTTGTATTGCAGCTCACGCAGCTCTGATATAAAATGAAGAAATAGAGAAGATTGCAGATATTTATGAAGAAATAAGGTTATATTAGCCCAGCAATATGGTGGTTTCACCCCAACCAACCGCTTAGGACGCAGATCCTTCGTGTTACCGCAATAACAATATTTGATTTAGAGTTTTCATGTTTTAGATATGGATAGATATCATAGAGAGGATGGACGGATTCGGATTCAGGTTGGCCAACTAGGGGCGCTCAAACCTGAAAATTGTTTTGGCTTTATATCTAAAACTATTCATCCGATTGACCTCAAATCAAGTGCAAGTGAAAGGTCATGACCTGATGATGCGTCACATAATGATGTTATACCTGAATGTTTATATATTTGTATATGTATTAAGAATTGAAGATTGGGGGTGTCCGGTGATGTACTCCTAGCCGTCTCCTTCCAGTTTGTAGTCGTAGTCATGGGAAACTGGAAAAGACATCAGCAGAACTGTGTGAGAAGTGAATTAAGTGCCAAAAAAGAGATAGAGAAAGCTGACACACACAAGCTCTCCAAAATAAGCAGAAACATTTGTCTCCTCCAACCAGGTCGACCGGATCTCCTTCCATGTACTCCTCCTTCGTTTGAGGAGGCCACCACTGCATCAATTGCCACCACTCTTTCTTCAACCACCTCCTTGTCAATCCCAGAGCGATCTCCCGCTGACACAGCCGAGCATCCCCGCTACAGGTACTAACTCCCACAGTTTGGCCCTTTTAACACCAAAAATAATAAGAAAAAAATTAAAAAAGATATACTAATGCCCACCAACACCTTCAATGCGGAAAAGTACCATTTCATCTTCAGGTCACATGACCATGCAGTAGCTCTGGGCAACACAGACTCATCACCTCCATGTCTAACATCTGCTTCATCTCATTACTGTCAAATCACAAAGATACCAAAGTAAAAAAAATAAATAAAAAAACAGCCATCATGAACTAGAGCATCCAACCAAATTCATGTAAGGTTCATAGTAAAGAGGTTGATCGGCTTTCTTAAGCATGTTTTAAAAAGCTGCAACACACTTTCCTGTAGGCTAAACAACATAAGAGTCATTTTATATAATCACAGGGAATCAATATATTGTCTTTACTGTGATGTTAAGTTCTGTGTTGACATTATTATTTGACATTGGGATATCACATGTGTTGTGTTAGCAGCCGCTGTTTGTGCTCACAATGTTTTCTCCGTCTCCAGGAGACACACCCAGTCTCTCAGTCATGACGGGAGGTGAGTAGACCCATAAACTCTTTTTAGCAGGACACACTCAGCTGGCTTTAGAAACGTCTGAGGCCTCCATGTGTACTCAGCATTAAAATCTGTGGGTGTGGTGGGTGGATAGCTAAGGAAACGTGAAATCAGTGTGTTTATGAAAGACCTTTTTCCGCTTTTACTAAGATGTGTGTGTTGTTTTATGTTTCATTTCCTGTTTTTTTCTTTAACATGTGTGTTTTTTTTTTGTGTTTAGGACCCAGGAGGAGATGCGTGTGCGTGAGGAGGATCAGCAGACCATCACAGTGGAGGTGGAGCTGAAGAGACCTGACAGTGAACCCACCATCTCTGGTCCGCAACCATCAACTGAAACCAGGTACTTAAAGTATGATTGGACTTTTTTCACTTTCCGATTACCTTTCACAAAAGTTCAGATCCAGTAAAGGAAACCTAAACTAGGCTGGAAGTCACAGACAGAGACAAATAAAAAAATTCCAAACATTACTTCATTGTAAGAAAATATGTAAGTGTATGAATTAAATTAAATTAAATGAAAAGTATATATATATC
>JBAMHX010000016.1:21135748-21149312 GCA_037177515.1 Pseudomugil tenellus
ATAAAATAATAAATAATAATAAAATATGATATACATATATTCTATGATATATCATTGAACTGCCTTTAGCTCTGATTACAGCTCATATTTGCTGTTATTTTGTTTTGAATGCAAAGTTAATACACTTATTTGGGTCCAGAGTTGCTTTGTAGTGATGATGATGATCTTCAACTCATCCCAACTATTCTCAATGGGGTTCAGTCCTGGACTGTGTTGTTGCCAGTCCATGTGTGAAATGATGCCTAATGCTCCCTGAACAGATAAATCTTTGCCTTGTTATTTTTAAATATGGTCATGGCATCTGAGAAGGAAAAAAAACACATTGATGTATTAGCCTGATCGTTCAGATTCAGTTAGTCAGCTAGCCTCCGAAGCTACACCTGACCAACTCGACCACATGGCCTTCTTCCAATCTTAGTCTCATTAATTACTGGTTTTCTTATGGCTACACAGCTGTTTAGTCCCAATACTTTGAGTTCCCTTCACACCCCCCTTCCGACTGTAGTAACCTTTTACAGTTTCTATAACTTTTTCAGGATTAGACCCATTTTTTCGCACATTCGACATACATGAAATGGGGACCACAGCCTTCAGTTCTTATAACCAGTCTAGCTCCTACTCCGAGACAGGATCTTTTCTGGTTTCTATAGGAACACATCTGAAGCAGGTAGTAGCTCCACCCTTTACCAGCATAACGTCTGATACATTTACTCATAGGACATGAATACAATCACGTCGTCTCCTTTGTCTGCACGCTGCGCTCTCCTTTCTTCATCCATGAAACAAAGAAGTAGAATATCGCCTGCTGCGCGTGTGATCGTCCATAATTAATAATCATGTAAACCAGGGGTGTCCAAAGTCGGTCCTCGAGGGCCGCTATCCTGCAGGTTTTCAATATATCCCTGTTTAAATGCACCTGGCTTGGGTCCAGCTGCCAGCTAAGTTTTGTACAATGGCTGGCTGATTTGACTCAGCTGTGTTGGAGCAGGGATACATGAAAAACCTTCAGGTTTTTGGCCCTCGAGGACCGGAGCTGGACACCCCTATAGACAAAGAACACAGTTCCCTCCTTACTCTGTATTTGTTCCTTCGTGGTTTTTTCTTATTTTTTGTGGGTTTTGTTTTCTTGCGGAATGGAGGACACGTCACGTAGTAGATGGCTGCGTCGCATCAGTCTATCAACTTCCCTGTCTCATGTGCGAATGTAAGATGAAGCAGTTCTCCTGGGGAAGAGCCGTTTTTACAACTGTGTTCTAAGATCGTCTCTGTTTGAATGCGGCTCATTTTGAAATGTTTTAACTTTCTCAAATAAAAACCTCTGACTGTTTTTTTTTATTAAATTTGATGTCACCAAATCTTCAGTGATAACAGATAACGATTATTCATCACATTTCATTCTGTGTTCCTTCTCGTTTTAGTAATGCTTGGGCTGTTCTTAGCCCTCTTGGTAGCTACAGCATCTCCTTAGAAGTTTTCTTTTCTTGAGGCCATTAATTTGACCCCTTCGGAAACAGGCAAACATGGGATATGTAGGAATAAACAACTTGTTGCCAATTGAAGTCCAGGATCTGTTTAGTTTAATATAATCACTAATTGTGTGTATTGTAAGTTATGTCTATTGTTCTCTTTACCTGCATGTGAAGCCCTCTGAGACAACTTGTATACTGGGCTATATAAAAAAAATTGAATTGAATTGAATTGAAGTGTAATCATCCATGCAGTCATTATGGGAAATTCAAACCTATTTTCTCAGTTAAATTGAAGTTGTTGTGACTTTTTCCTGAAGAGGTAGTGTAGATGCTCTCTGCGTTTTCTCTGTGCTACACATTCACATCTGCACTCTTGCTATAAAATCTAAAAGAAGCAGCTGTTTCATGTATGACCCTGAAAAAGGATGGAAAAGTTGTAGAGCCTCCATGACCTCAATCATCTCCAGTTTGTGACTCAGTTTGATATGGTTCTATAAATAATCTCCTGCCAGTGTCTCACCTGGTTTCAGACAGGTGTTGGATTAGTACACTTGTCTCACTCGCAAACACACACACAGTTGAAAGCAGCTTAGCACATTTATTTATTGTTCTCAGGAGTCCATTGTTTTGGACAAATAAAAGCTGCGGGTGTTGTGTGGACCAGGCATCTGCGGTAATTAGGTTATGGGAGAAGTGCACACATGCATGTAAATTTATGTCATGGGTGCATTAGTTGCATGTGAGGCAGACAAGGGGGCCGGCAAAGCCCCGAGATTTGGTGGGGGAACAATCCTCCTGAAGTAGGGCAGAGGGGCAGGAAGCCTGAAGCCCCGAGGCTGCTCCAATAAAACTTCACATTTTCAACCTGAGTTTTATCCGAACATTAAAAAACACAGAAGCAACACATTTAAAGTTCCAGACATGAGAGTTCCCGTTGCATCATGGGATACATCACAGAGGTTTTTGGTGTGTTTGTGGAGGGAAACCAACTGGATAATGTAGTGTGATGCTGAGAGGGCAGCGACTAGACACATGGCCTGAGGGGTTGGAAGAGGCTGGGGGGGAGGAAGGTGTGGGATAACTGCTTGGATGAACGTGAAGGGACAGAGATGAGCTGGAAAATGAAAGAATGGGGGGACTGATTGGAGGAAAAAAGATAAAAAGAAGGAGATGAAGAGTAAAAGTGGGAGGCAGACAAAGAGAAAAACACAATCAGATTCAAGGAAATGAGAGTAAAAGTGCAAGGAGGGGTGTATGGGGGTGAAATGAGACTAGCTGAAAGGCGATCTCTCCGCATGGTAACCACCCTGTCCTTCTCTTTTATTCAGCCAATCACTTTTCTCATTGACATGCCAAGTCTGCTTTTTTGCTCCACTGGCCCGCTGCAAAGCTTTTCCTCTTATGGAGCTGAGCTGAAACACAGAAGCGGAGAGAGCAACGTAGAAGCACCTAAATCCTTCCTAATAGTTGATGATCTGGCCAGGAACAATAAAGGATCTGATGGCACGTCTAGTAAATTAGGCGTGTAAAGCAAAGAAAAACCCACAACACTCTGTCCTTACTGTTCACTTTTATCCTGGTATTGTTTTCTTCCTCTCTGCAATAGAAGAGAAGCTTTTAATGTCAGTAGCTGCTGTCTGCATGGTTGTTTCTTTCTTCCTTTAATCTACAAGGATAAAACAGCCGAGAGCATCAGGTGAGGTGAGATAAGAGGAAAGAGAAAGTTCTGGCAAGAGAACAGAAATCAGGTTGTTGTGGTGCATAAATTTGTCAACCATTTCATCAACAGTTTGCTGGAAATTGCTGCAATACTTTTTCTCCATCCCAGTGATTCATCATGCTTTAATGGTTCCTATTTGAAAACACTTTGTTCAAAACTAATGTTCAAATAACATTTTTTTTCTCTGCAGTGGGGTTCAAGAAGCAGCCGGCAAAGAGGAGGTGGCGGCGCCTGTGTCCTTATTTACACCTGATGCAGCCTCATCGTCCTCTTCTGCCCCAGCCGATCCCTCCTCTCCAGGACCTGACGAAGCCCCCTCCAGTCCCAAAGTGGTGGTGGTGGAGGCAGACAGGGCCAGCCAGGTGTCCGGGTCAGGGTGCACCAGCCAGGCTTCAGTGGACGACGACGACGATGTGCCAATCACAGATATCTACTTTGTAAGTAAAAACCCTCGTCGGAAAAGAAACACGAGCACACATCCAGATGCATGATGAAACTGCAGCTTTAATCACTTTACCTGCATTCTTTTCAACATTTCTTATTATCATCACACATATTCTATCAGATTTAACGGTTATATTCTTGACTGAGCTGTGTGATGCCATCCAACAGAGGTGCTGACACGAGGAGAGGAAGCTCAGGCTGGTATGGGAGCAAGACTGTGTGCAGTTCTTGTTTGCAGTGTGTGGTGCGTTTCACCACACACTGGTGTGCTGCAAATGTTTTTGTTCACTAACTTTTCTTGCTAAGAGGCAACTTAGAAGATCCGCTCTCACTGCATCGCTAAGACAGGTGGCGATAGCTACCCGCGAGGGTGAAATGAGTCATCCTCTGCCTCCTAGCAAAGAAAGATACATCCTAAAATGTTACACTCACCCAGTTGTGATGAACGCATGCGCACCTTGATTTTTCTGCTCAGTCCTGAGGAACAAGGCTGCACACGTGATGATTTTGTGTGAATACGATTTGGATCTTTATGCAGTTTGCATGTGTTCAGTCTTCTGGACTTGTTTGTGTTTGCAAGTCTAAGCTTCTGCTATAAATGAATGTTGAGAATGAAGAGTATCCCCAGCTTGGTTTTAGATCAGAAACCAAGCTGGGTGTCCTCCGTCTGGAATTAAACATCCTCTAATGTGTCATGAGAAAGACCAGCAGGTTAGTCAGGGAGGTCCTCGGTTATTTAACAGTTCCCCTCGTACAACTCCTTCGTTCTGTCTGACTTTCATCCTTCCAAAAGAGGAGATACTCCCATTGTGTGAAGCTGGTAGCACTGTGTGAGGCAAACTGACACTGACACTAAAGTGTAACTACACAGAAAACATGCTGCAGGCAATGAGGTCGCAAGTGGCTTCTGGGGACCAGCCAAGTGGAAAGATGGCATTTTGGCGGCTCTGCTGAAAACCCAAACTGAGCTGCGACAGCCACATGTCTTATACATAGACGGACAGATATATTTAAACTATATTTTTAATATATTGTGACAGTTGATGCCTGATCTTCTTATTTTTTTAGCTCAGGTGAAGCGAATCTGAGACAAATACAAGACTCGCAGTTTTCTATTGACTGGAAACTACAAGGTGGTCGTGAGTCATACAGTCTTTTGCATGATATGCGTTTGTTTCTAGAGTGTTCCTGTATTCAGTCCACACTTAAAGTACATGACTCACAATAGGGCTTCATGATCACTTGTCATCTCAAATAAACATGTAGTAACTATGGAAACCATAGTTATCACGTGGATCTTCTTCCACTTTGGGAGCCGTTAATAAACATGAAGATTTAACGTGCTTTATGTTTTAACTGACTCACACAGATGGGCTGTGAGAGTGAAAGACAGTTGGAGGTCCTTACAGTGGTTTAACTGGTGGTTTAAGTTGTGTCATCGCGTTGCAGGTGTCTCAGAGGACTAACCGTCTTCATCCTCATGTCTTTTGCCATTATCTTTTTATTTCCAAAACCCATCCAACCCCAGCTCTCCCATCATTTTCACCCTCTCCCCCCCCTTCATTTGCTCCTGTCGTGCCCTTTCTTGTCCTCTGCATTGTCTCATCCACGTGAGCGCACTTACAAGTCGTCATAAAATGGGTGAGATGGTGGCGTGTGTGGAAGCGGGATATAAAAAGAAAGTGAGAAACTTGTGAATGTATCCGTCAGCGCTGACTCATCTACAGAGGATCGGAGCCGTCTTCCATTTTCACCTCAGCATGCGTCCCTTTTTTTCATCATTGTGTTGTTTTGCTTTCCTTTTATTTCGCTTCACTGTCCATTTCTCCCTCCCTTCATCGTCTTTGTCCTTGTTTGTCCATGTGCCATCTGCTTCTGTTGCTGTCAGTTTCCTGATGGGAGGACCTGGGTTGTCTCTCCTTTCCGGGAGAGGAGGAAATCCTGTTGGCCAGTAAGTGAGAAGTGGACTAGGCAGCAGTAGTAGTCGCAGGTGTCACTGTCCAGATTTTAGAATAACATTCCCTATATCATTAAACCTGTGATCCACTGTGGTAAGAAGTAGATTTTTTATTTTGGTGTTTTTTTCCTTCCATGCTGGTTGTTTTTGTGATATAAAGTCTCCTCAGGTTTAAGGCTTCTTATTCAAGTCTTTTGATCATTTCCACACTTATAATTGGCCACATTCCTCTTTGCACCATCATTTTAGCTGCAGAATTATGTGTTTGTTGAAGTAAAGGGGTGTAACTTGAACTGATTAAATTACAAACATACCAGCTGCTTTCCTCTCGTGAAGGGATGCTGCTATCTCTGACTTTTCAGAGACCCTGGACAACACGGGGTGTGACTTCTTGTACTGAAAACGGCACTCCGCTTGTTGGAAAAGAAACAAACATCCTGTTCCCTTGCTTGGCTCTTGAGGATGCTTTCTGTGTCTGAGTCTCTCAGCATCCTGGCTTTCCCATCTCCTCCTTGTCACTCCTCATGCTCCCCTGCTTGGCTGATGTAGCATCTCATCCTTTGCTCTATGTACTTGCTCTTAAGCAGGTCCACAAAAACATGCAATAAAACCCATATGAATAAGATTTATGGTAACGTTTACACGTATGTTATTTGCTAAAACTAACCGCCGTGCGTCAGCCGGGATGAACACATCCTTCAGAGCACTTTCAACATGTCAATTTCACACTTTCTGATTTGTCTCAAAAACATTTCCTCCTTTATGCATCCCTAATTTTCATTTCCTGTCTTGTCTTTTCTCCTGTGATCTCTTGTGTCTTTCTCTCCTGCCTGCCCCTGCTGCTTGTGTCTGTGCCTTTGGCATTTCCTCTGTCCCTCTGGCGCCCTCTGCTGTGGTGGGTGTGTAAAAACAGCCTCCAGAGGACAGGACCTGGGTGTACTCTCCGCTACACTATGGCTCAGAGTCTAAGGCCCTGCCAGATGGAGATTGGGAAAGAGAGACAGTAAGTGAGAAGCATCAGAATAAAATATAAAGAGAAGGAAATTCCCTCAGATGAGGAATCAGAGGTGATTACTCATCTGGCATAACGAGGATGGAGAGGATACGTTCTGGTGTTATGCCATCTAAGAAGCTTCTACGATAAAGCTTCTCAGGTCCATAAGTTATTTAAAGCAGCCAGCCCCTACATTAAAGCTTTCATTTTTCATTGATAAATTTGTGAAAATGGTCATCGACTCCATACCTGATCATTTGGTCCATGACAAACCATCGTTGTCTGTGTCCAACAAGCTGTTGAAGCTGTTAAACATGAATGCTGTGGCTGAGCGAAGGCTCCCATACAGCATAAAACTAACCACGCAAGATGTCACAGAACACGCACATGAAAAGCAAAGCATTAAAGTAAGATTTTATGCCTGTTTGAGAATTATTAAACTTTCATTTAAATAAGATTAAATAATTAGAGGTTTATTCAGGATGGAAATGGTGTCTTTTCTCTCTGAGGTTTTTATCAAGTCATGCATAAAGGAAAGCTTGTTTACTGAGCTCTGTGTAGCAGCTTTGTATCCAAAGTGTAATGCTCAAATCAGGTGTCATAAATCAAAATTACCACACTTGATTTGTGGGATTCTGAAAACTAGCTTTAAATACACTCCTCAAAAAAAGAAAATGTATTTCGATTGATTATTTCTGTCCTTAAATATCACTAATGGTGATGTATTACAGATTGTTGGAAAGCCTGATTATTCACCTTTACTATGAGGCATAACGTGTAAGGATTGTGCTTCTGTGGAATGAGGAACACAGCTAAACATGCTGCTATTCCCCCATAAATGCAACAAATACCCTGCAACATTCTCCTGTTGATCCCTATCTGGTCACTTGGTGTGTGGGATGTTTTCATTCTCCCACAGTAATAAGAAAAAAGCAGCAGATATTTGCCATTTTTAGACTTTGTCCAGTCACATTTCTCAGTTTTACCCGTCTCCCTAGCCCTACTTCTTTCCCCTTAAAATAGAGCTACAAGGCTGAAAGTTAAGCCCTATAAGTTGGGACATGCCTTCAGCAAGTGCTTATATGTCAGTAGTCACTGCTGGCTTTTGCACATCAAAACAGCGTAAAAATATAACATAACAATAGTTGTCAAATTTTAAAACTTTATCAGTGAAGAAAGTATTTATTTATTATCATTTTTTTTTAAAAATTGGTTTGGTTAATTTGTTTTACCAACACCAGGATGGAAACCCCACCTGTTGGGATGGCATCCCATTACTGGGAGATGCTGTAGCGCGTTCCCAAACTGGGAACAAGTTTTCAGGTGGGTTGAGGTCTGGATTCAGCTGATCAATCTGTCCTCACCACTCCCACATTCTGGACGAGCTCCGTGCTGATCCCATTTCGTATGAAAGAGTTCAAACCCAGATTTCAGAGATGTGGGACAACCACAGGCTGATACGTCTCTCTGTCACTGAGGTGCCAGTAATACGTCTGTGACTGACACACCTTTTTGATATCTTGTTTTTGTTTTGTTCTGTTTGGGGGTTTTAGGCACTACCCACATGTTTTGCTGTTAAAGGGGACTAGTCAGGCTTTCCAACTATGCATGATGCTACACTGCTTGATATTATTATTATAGGAAAATACAATCAAAGGAAACATTTCACAACTTTAAAGAGAGTTTTTTTTAATGTATTACAACACATAGGAAAGCTTTGAGGAGCATGAGTTGGACAAAATTCACATATTTTGATTGAACAGGTTCATTACCTGATCTAAGATGTTGCAAGAAATGTTTCTTATTTCAGAGTTTGACAAAAGAAGATTAGAGCATTGCTTCAATCAAGTTTCTGCAGCCTATAAAGGGCACAAAATGCCTTGTAAAAAAGCTCTTCCATCTATTCAACCTGTAATACACAGCTGTGCAGGAACTTCTAGTGTTTGCTTTTTTTATGAAGTGTTCTGCGTCTGTTGACTGGCCTCGCCTGCTGTTTCTTTTTTATTTTATCATTTCACTTTGATTTAATGTCTGAGATCAGATTCTTACACCCAGAAATAAATAGTTCCCATGCTAACTCGTTCTGTTTGTGTCCCGCAGTAAAGCCAGCTCTCTGGCAGAGACGAGCAAAACGCTGCAGCGGCGAGGATTCATCAGTCTGAAGTCTAGACCTCAGCGGGAGCCACGTCTGAACCGGGATTTTAAACATATGGAAATGTTCTGAGAGGAAACAGGGACTTTTGCAGCAGAAGGAAGAGAAATCCTGAGAGTGATGACATCACTGATTTCCTACCATCCCTGCCTTTCACCCCTGACAAATGACATTTATTAGATGACTTTACTAAATATGTATGTGTATGTGTGACATAGTCTGTATGTGTTGGACATACATGAATACCATGATAACTTCCTGTATGTTCTGTTTCACACGAGCGCAGGAGTTTACACCAGCTTTCTCACTGAATGTGAAGCGAAGCAAGCTGCCGGCTCTGGTGGTTTCTTCTTTCCAGTTCATAGTCATGATCATCTTCGATATTATTTCATATAAAAACAGAAAAACTGCAGTCATAAAACATTTGCATTTGTTTTTCTGTATTTTTTTACATCACTGATTACCAGTTAGCTGCTTTCTTTCCTGCCTTTGCTGTTGGATTACTGCGGTTTGACAATAATTTTCAGGAAATTCAAATTAGTTTACAGGAAATTTGTAGTGACATTTATTTAAATTCACAACACAGAAACAAATTATCTGGAGAAATTTTAAGCATTTCATCCATAGTTTTAATTTGGCAAACAGATCAGGGAGATCGTTTGTGTTCCCAGTGTCGTGTACGTCCATGTCATGGTGGTTTCAGCTCTGATGCAGATTCATGATCTCTCGCCATCTTTTTAAGTCAAAATGCTGAGAATCGCAGCGTTTCTCTGCTTTGGTGTTTGCAAGGCCAGAGGTCGTGTCAGGGGAGGAACTTCTTTTAGAGCCGTCAGCTCAACAATATTTTCTTTCAGCTACGTGTCAAAGGCAAAGAAACCACAGCCTGCAGAGTATTGGTCAATTTTATTCCCCAGTTTAAAAGATTTACTAACATTTAGCCATATATACTACCAGAGTAACCCTGTGAATACTCCTACAAACACTTACTATTAACACTATTTGTCATTAATCCACTGGAGTACCTTTAACCTACAGATAATCTGATCACATGGCAGAAATTTGAACTCTGATTGGATATTTTCAAGCGAATCAGCCAGTTTCATATCTACCCAAGTGCCCCAACTGTGACTCGCTGAGTGAATCAGATTATTAACGGACTTTCCGAAAAGAGGCTCCTCGCACATGACAGCTCAGCTGAAGCCTGCAGGAACTCTGGTGCATGTTGCAGCAGCGCGCTTGCAGCACGTTCAGTGGGAAAGCGCTTGTGTTCAGAGAACAGTTCAGAGAACTTTCATTTACAAACAAATCATATGGACATATCTGTCATCCACACATATATAGAAGTAAAAAATATGCAGCTTAGCTTATGAAGGAAAGAAATTAAACGCTAAGATTTAGAGAAAACATACAGAGATTCTTGAATTTCTTATAGTTATTTATACCTTCAGCACTAAGTTTTTATTTGAGAATTATGTTCTGCTGTTTTACATCTGAAACTATTTGTATTTAATTTGAAGAATTTTGCTGTTATCTATCCTTTTTCACTCTTAAAAGCTTTATGTTTTTATATTCATCCAAAGAACTTTTCAGTTTTGTTTTGATAATTCATTAACAGCTGCTTTTTTTGTCTTATCTACTCTCTAGTTTGTGTTTCATCACTACATATTTCACAAACCTCCTGGACTCTTTCCTTCAAAACATAGAGGCATCGATCACAAATTCATTCATTGCAATGTCTTCCAACGTTGCTCGATTTTTTGACAGATGCACACAAAATCAAATTTTGTGGGGTATGTTTTTTAAAAAAATATTAAAGATATCAGTGGCATTTTCTCTTCAGGTAGACAGTCACCCTCCTCGCAGAAACAAATCCATCGAGCAGACAGCTCGAATGTTTGTAGTCGTAGACCAGAAGATCTAGTATTTGCGGTCAATACTGTACCCGTTATCTGTAAATATGAAGAAACACAGCAGTTTGTGAATGGATTGAATGTTGTTTGCACTTCTTAAGAGGACCTGAAGATGAACTAGTGATAGAGGCCAAATAAACGTACATCACATCATGCAGGAAGTCATATTTTTAAGTCTTTAGATAAGAGTTTCTGCTCACACTTGCTAATACTTAGATATTTATTTTAGGACTGTGTGTGAGTGTGTGTCAGTGCAGTCAATCACAGTCATCGTAGTGTTTACTGTAGTCTCTCTGTGGTGCACATCTTAGGACTTAAAACAGGCAATTTGAAAACTCCTAACTTCAGAGCAACTCCTCCTTTTTTGCTGGTGCATCTCTGTGTGTTTGTGGACGGAAAGGACACATCAATGTCACACACTGTAAAGTAAAAATCAGTTTGTTCTCATGATGTGCAGTGGCCAGTTGTAATCACTTTGCTGTTGTTCAAATGAAAACCATAGCAGCAATATTTTATAGTCTTATTCATTCCACTTCATTTTAATCGCCTTATTGCAAATTTTACATGTGGGTCTGTTTATGTCGTTTTTGTTTTTCACTTGTGTTATTGGAATTTTCTTTCCTTATAGTTGTGCTCCTGAGAATGTGTACATAAATCTATAAATACATATATAAAGATATACAAATATATTTTCCATTTGAATTGGAGAATATTATTTTTATTTGGTTTTATTTTTGCTGCTGAGCAGGAATTTATTGCAATCTACATAATTTTCTGTACCATATTCTTCTTCAGTGTGTCTTGAGATGCAGCTGCTGTATATTTATGGTCTGTAAACTCCCCCAGCTGCTTCTTTGTATGACATCCAAGAAGTGAAAGATTTGTGCGTTTTACTGTACATCCAAATCAGTAGGGATTCTTCCAGATGTTCAGCTGTGTTGTGTTTTCAAATTGCTGTGTGCCCTCATCCAATAGGGAGAGTTCGTTACAGAGACATAGCATGATTTCAAAATGAATATGCATATCAGAAAAGTGAATTTATGTATATCTGTGTATATTCATCTATTTATACGTGAGGATAAATAGATGGCTGTGTGTGTGTGTGTGTGTGTGTGTGTGTGTGTGTGTGTGTTGGACTCAGTCAGAAAGAAAAAAATAAAGCAGTTCTATGAATTTTTGTCCATGACTATAATGTCATGAATTCATTCCTTGTTGAAATAATAAGAGCATGTATACACTCACACTGACCTGTTTATTCGGTTGTCAACATAAGTGACTAATCAGCCAATCGCATGACAGAAACTTAGCACATTTAGTCGAGAAGACATGGGCAAAATGAAAAAGGCATTTAAGGAACTTAAAGTTCCTGTAGCACACACAACAAGCTGAAAACTCAACAGTTTGGAGGTTTTGGTCGTTATTGATTCAATGAAATTACACTGCAAAAAACTGGCTTTAAAAAACAAGAAAAAACCTACAAAAATTATGTTCATTTTCCTTGAAATAAGATCAAATTTCTTTTTCTGTTGGCAGATAATGTTCCTTGAAATAAGATAAATTAACTAAAACAAGTAAAATAAATCTTAAAAAAAACCTATTAAGTAAAAATTATTATCTTTCGTTTAAAAAAATAAGCATATGTGTCCATGATTTGAGATGTTTAATCTTACTTAGATTTTATATTTTGCAGTGTAAAACATAACATGGTTGTTGGTTCAATCAAATTACTCAATTCCTTCATTCGGTTCAGGTGTGCTGGACAACGGTTGCCTTGTCCACATGTAGTCGGATATCTCACAAAAAACATATTTTCTTCAATTTGGCCTGTCATCCAAACTAAAACACATAAAAAATAATTATTTTAAAAAACTCTGACCAAAGGGATGATTTTCAAAAAGATATATGGTTTTACAAAAACCCGGCTACAAGTGGACATGACAAAAGTTGCAGAATCTAGAAGACTGAATCTGGATACCGCTCATACAGAGAATATTGTTTAATCATGATTCATTAATTATCTGCGAATTCACATTTCATAAGTCAATTTCAAACCACATATCTGCTCATACAGGTAAATTATTTGACAGATTCATTCAGGCTGGATTGTTTTGCTGTCAACAAAACAGTATTTGCAGTTGAATGTAATTTTAGAAACCTGCTCTCAGTGGGTCACTTAAAGGAACTTAAAGAATACTTTGTTCAAGTGTATTATAGGTATCCTTAATACTAAAACTTAGTCTACTTGAAGTTAACTTTCTATGTATATATGTTTTAATACTGAAGAACAGCATAGTGAAATATATTTTACTTATACTGAAAAGCATGAAGAAAAGTCTAAGACTACATTAATATTATAAGTCATGGACTAATATTTTGTTGGATCACTTTTAGCTTTGATCACAGCAGCATTGTGATTGCCATCTTGGAAAATGGCCATGCTATCAGGGAAGAAAAGCTCCACTGATGGAATAACCTGCTCATTCAGTATATTCAGGTATCAGCTGACCTCATATTGTTGCTGAACCGGGACCTGACCATCTATAGCACCTCCAGATCATCACACTGCCCCAACAGGCTGGTACTGTAGGCTCTAGACATGATGGCTGCATCACTTTGTGCATCTCAAAACATTAAGACATGCAGACATGGTACGAGGTCATTATCCAGGGAGAATATTGCCAAAGATCTGTGATCCCACAGAAGTGTGGAACTATTCTGCCCTAGTCAGATCGGGGAGCTTTGTTTAAAGACTTTGGTCACGTGCGTCAATCTGTTCCCTGATGGAAGGACGTCGGCACGCCGGCCTTGCTTCGGCGACTACAACGACCAAGGTCTTAGCACATGGTTTACTAAAGGTCAGAATGACATCAGTTTAGGAGCCTTATGGTCGGACCTTTCAGCTAGACATTAATTAAGAG
>JBAMHX010000016.1:21149412-21164651 GCA_037177515.1 Pseudomugil tenellus
TATAGAATATAATAAATGTATGAATGGCTTAGCTAAAGTAAACATAAGTCTAGAGTTAATACAAATAATTACAACAGACGCTACGTGCCAGGTTAGCGCACAGCCTAATAAAGCTGTTGTCTTCAGATGTTCTTTGCACAAAATGACAGCAAAATCCCACAAACTGCCTTTAGTCTAACATCTCACCTGTTTTACTCTCAGATTAACGCAAACTGTCGCATTAGGAGAGTGTATTTCTCAGACAGTTTGTACTCTGACAACGAGCTCCCAGCAGAGTTTAAACTTTATCTGCCAGAATCAGAAGAGCAAGGTGAGTACACACATCCACATATTTCAACTTGTTCACATCATACAAACAGTCACAAACTTGCAGGGTTTTCAGACTGCGTTAAGTCTAATTTTTACAAGTAGTTGTTGCCCAAATGCGACCTGGAAATGATCCCACCTGCATCCAGTTATGCTTATATGCATGTCAATTGTCATCTTGTGTCTGCTTCACTTACAGAGTGAGGCTTGGAATATTTCTCAAAGTAAACAAATATTTGCGTCCTCTTGCTACATTACGATTCTATATTTATGATGGTGAAGGGTAATTTTCTGATTGTTTGATTTGAAAAGTAAAAACTAATCCACTCTGACATGGCGTTCTTATTTCTTGTGTCGCCTGTTATTCAGAGGGGATCTTTAAAACTTTTGTTTTATTCTTTCTTACAACAGTAGATCTTCTAGACCTGCGCTGTTCCCTTGATGTGATGTGAAGTTTAGTTCATTTTGTGTAAATGTAATTTAACACAGTCTAATTGTTGAACAACGATTTTTGACCATCGTTTTTTCTGTAGTACACACACTATAGATTTTTATAGACAGATGTCTTAATTGTTTTCATTTGATAGCATTTTTTAAAGATAAAAATGTAATAAAAAGCTGTCTTTCTGACTTATTTTGAATGTTTCTATCACTAAAAAGAAAATAAGTAATATTTTTTTATAAATAAACATGTGAATGCTTTTTAGAGTTTGATTTGGGATTCCCATTT
Source organism: Pseudomugil tenellus (assembly GCA_037177515.1). Lineage (NCBI taxonomy): Eukaryota > Metazoa > Chordata > Actinopteri > Atheriniformes > Pseudomugilidae > Pseudomugil > Pseudomugil tenellus. Next base: position 21,150,449 of record JBAMHX010000016.1, read on the forward strand.
TCTTTGCTTGTCATGTGAGTTAAGTATTAATCTTTTTATACATGCATAATTTGGTAATCGAGTTAAATGAGTCCAAAGTATTTAAGTACAAGATTTAATAAAAGATGTTTATTGATGGGCTTTTATTGTTGTGTTCATGTAAAACTCAATCAATTGATTGAAACAACTCAAAGTAGCTGCTTAGAAATTAAAACTTTACAACTACTCAACTCAAAAGTAACAACCCAGATTCTCATTTTAGGCTTGGAGTGAGTCGTACCTGCTTCTGCAACAGGTCCAGATGTAAAGATCAACTTTAATGTCATAAATAAATGTGTGGTATGATGTTGCATTGTGTCTAGTGAAGTGTTTTATGTTTGCATCCCATCAAAGACCATTAAAACCAGAAGCCTGTACTACGAAGTATCACACAGGAGCACACATTCAGAAACACACACTGCAGCTAATTTCTCATGCACTAATTGATAAATCTGTGGCTGTTTGTTCAAATAAAACTTGTTGAAATTGTTGTTGAAAGAAAACTTCTAAAGGATTTATTGTTTGTTTGTTCTTAATTCAACTTATATACTTCTTCTAAATAATTTATTACTTATTGTTCTTCATTCAACTTAAATTCCAATAAAAAAATTCCAATAAAATTCCAATTAAATAATATTGTACCCTAATGGCATGTTGTTGCCCAGAGGCAACAAAACAAAACCTAGTGGGGGGGTAATTTTTTTATTTATTTATTTATGCTATATTATAAGGACACTCCCAAGCTCCCAAAACTAGGGTGAAATATTTTCCTCATAAAAATTCATGCCATTTAGGGTTAAGAGAACAAAGGGGGTAATACCTTGAAGCTCTGAACGCTGATTGGTCAGTATTTTCAAAGACATGTAATAATAGGTTGATAGATTTGTCTGACAATGTTATCAGCCTTCCTATTGGTCTAAACACAGGTGCAACTCACGTGCTCATTGCTTCCCTTGAGGGCGGTGTCAAGTTAACTAGTTAGCTAACCGGTAGACGGAGGTGGTTGATATCTGAGGTAAAAATAACAATAATAACATTTTAGAAATAGTCTTCGAAGATGGGAACTCGAGATGATGAATACGACTACTTATTTAAAGGTAATTTCATTTTAAAGGTCTATATTTGACCGCGCCAGGACACGTCTCATAATGGCTCGTAGCAGCAGAAAAAACTGAGGAAGTCAACAGGATATAAGCTAAGTTAGCTATCCAGCAAAGAGTGACAGATGGTAACATAATATCTGCTAAATACGAAGTTATTCCTTTTGCGCTCACGGTTGTATTTTTGTGTTCATGTCAGAACATTGCCATCAGTAGTAAACACTATTATCGTGAATCATTCAGCGCGTTAAGTGTTGCTATGCTAACGTTAGATGATGTTAGCTATCTCGCTAACATGCTAACTATCTGGCCGCTGACAAAAACAATGGTTTAAACCACCCAGCGTTAACTTGCGTTTGTGAACAGCGTCTTCTCGTGATTAAAGAGGACAAAGTATAAGTTTTAACCAAGAAACCGGAAAACAATAGCTATATGTTACTTAAACATCTGTCAATCAACCAATTTAGTATTTTCCCTCGATCATAATAATGATAGAAGTCTGTAGCCAAGTGATACATTTTATCATTAACCACAGATTTACATTTATTAAAGATATGCAGACTTCAAGCGGTAAAAAGAATCTAAAAGTTTGCATAAGCCATTTGAAAATGTTCTCTGAGCTTGGGAGAAGTTTGCAGATTGAGCAAAATTATATAAACATAAAATATTTAATTACCATCCCATTTTTTTTACATGAAATCTTTACTTGTGTAAAGTTAATTAACATAAACGTGCTACTTTGATCTATGAGTGATGGACTATGATATATTGTCACATTGTTGACACTGAGCCATAATTGTGTAACTATCATGTAGTTGTAAATTGTGGACTTTCAGCAGAATAAACTGCTTTATTTGCAGCTTAAGATACAGAGAAATCAGCAAGATCTGAGGTCATTACGTAAAATAATAATGGGAAACAAATGGCAGTGGAAAGAAACTGTTAATAACTTGCCAACCTGACTTTAATTGTAAGCAGTGCAGAGTTGCAGACTGCGCTAGCTGCTGTAAATATGTGGTGTGTTTGTATTCTGGTTCCAGTTGTGCTCATTGGAGACTCTGGTGTTGGGAAGAGTAACCTGCTCTCACGATTTACAAGAAATGAGTTCAACCTGGAGAGCAAGAGCACCATAGGAGTGGAGTTCGCCACCCGCAGCATCCAGGTGGATGGAAAGACGATAAAAGCTCAAATCTGGGACACAGCTGGACAAGAGCGCTACAGAGCAATTACTTCAGCGTGAGTTTGTCTCGTATTCAGTGCTTAGTACTCCTGCAGAAGAGGGTTAGTCATGTAAATGCTGTACGGCCTCTGACTTAAAAAGATAGTTTCAATTTGATGTCTGTATGATGTGGAAAATCTCTCAGTCAGAATCTCCCTGTAGAATTTCCCTGATTCATCGTCGTAACACGTATATATGCATGCACAGTGCAAAACTCTTCTCATTTTATCATCATCAGGTATTATCGGGGTGCAGTTGGCGCTCTCCTAGTTTACGACATAGCCAAACACCTCACATATGAGAATGTGGAGCGCTGGCTGAAGGAGTTGAGGGACCACGCTGATAATAACATTGTCATCATGCTGGTTGGAAACAAGAGCGACCTCCGTCACCTCAGAGCCGTGCCCACTGACGAGGCTCGCGCCTTTGCAGGTAAATTAACTTGTTATTACAGTTATATTTGTTGTTTAGAAGATAAAAGATTAACTTAAAAAAGTTCACAGACAAATTCTTAACCACTTTGTGTGTTGACCAACTCAAAACATTGCAATTATTTAACTTCATAGACTTAAAAAAATTTTTTTATTGCCTTTATGTGTAAAATATGCATTATCTCTTTTTTTTGTGATCTAAGAAAAGAACACTCTGTCGTTTATTGAAACCTCCGCTTTGGACTCCACCAATGTAGAAGAAGCTTTCAAGAATATTCTCACAGGTTAGAAAATTAACACGTGAATCGTATGAAGTAATAAAGCTTCCGCTTATGCAACGTTTCTGTTTTACCCACAGAAATCTACCGCATTGTGTCTCAGAGGCAAATATCTGACAGATCTGGACATGATGATTCTCCGGGCAACAATGTCGTGGACATAAGCGTCCCACCAACCATGGATGGGCAGAGGGGCAACAAACTCCCCTGCTGCCAAAGCCTGTGACTCACATTTTTCTTTTTTCCCGTTTTAAGTCTTTTACAATCTTTTTTAGCTGTCATGCTGCTCTTATAATGTCCTTTTAGTTTCAGAAGGTTTGAACGGCAAGACTCTTAAATCTGACATTCCTTTTTTTTGCTTTTTGTTGGTCTTCCTCTGATTTTAAAAGAACCTGAGAGTAGCAAGGAGGGGGTTGTAATGCTACTGGGAAACTAGAATCACTTTTTAATTCACTAGATGATGATCCTATTGACCCACTCCTGGTGAGGGATCAGCAGGCCTGCTCATCAACGCTCCAAACTGTTTCTGCTTGCTTCCTGTTCTCAGCCTGATGTCACGGTCTGCCACGGTGGAAACTTTTCATTTCACGCGTCGTCGATTCTGTCTATCCTGATGTAGAAGAGGAGATGAGAAGTTACATACTGTCGTGTAGTTTGGAGTTTCCAGTTGCTACTTTGAGCTCTTCGCCCACTCTGGTATGAAATTAGCACAAGCCAGAGTCCAAACTGGCTGTGACTGACTGACATGTGGGCAAGCGGGAAACAAGTGGTGTGTCTATTTGTGTGTGTGTGTGTGTGTTAATCATAGTGCACAAAGATACCAAAGGAAAAGATGTGGATGTAATCATTTCTGGCATTTCTTTTTTCAAGAAGAAGAAAAGTGTAATGCTCCATATGAGATGTATTGTTATTGATTGAAGTGGTGTTTTTCCCCTCGTTTCTTTTAGCTCAGGCTGAATTAATGTTTCTAAATGAAACAGTTAATGCACTAATATCCAAACATTTCTTGGGGCACTTTGTCATACAAACACCTCAACAATCCAGATGTTTTTTCCACAGGTGTGTGTGTGTGTGTTGTGGGGGGGTTAAAAAGGTGGAAGCTGTAACAGAAACTTAAAAAAAAAAGCAAACACCAAGCATGGTGCTTTTATTTAAATTAGCTTGTCTGTTAAATGTATATGTTGCAAACCAAGAAAAAGGAACTGAAAATCACAGATGCACATTTATTAATATCTAAGTAAATTGCCCCCTTTTTCCGCCCATCTGGTTAGAAATACTTTGTATGATTTATTCAGTGCTTTATGTGATGGTTCACATTTCATTGGAATGTATGTAAAGTTTGTTTTTGCAGCACTGAAAATACACAGAATAAAACATGTATTCCACATCATCATGAGGTAAAGTCATTTTTGGATTAAGATCAGCTTAATTGTCTTATTACAACCTCTAAACATAAGCAATATGTAATGATTAAATGCTGGTACACTGATCAATCATACGGCTTTGATGGTTTTTAAAAAACACTGATTATTGATGCACCACAGCTGTGTTAGATTGAAGAATGAAGGCCAAACATCTGTTTATTCACTGTAACTGTAAGGAGCACGTGACTTTTCCCCGTGAACGCCCCTCCCTTTTGACAAGCCGCTGTCACTAACTATCACACTTAACCCATTCGGATTCCCTTGTGCAGTCTGCCGCCCTGTCCTCACCGCAGAGGCAGCCAGCTGACGATGAGCCTCGAGGGTGTTTTTAAAGCCCCGGGAAAGCGGAAGTCTGGCCTGCTTGTGTTGCCAGCTGAGCGCGCGCTGCTAGCTAGCGCTGAACAGCGCTGAAAGGTGTAGCTGGCGAAGCTGCTGCACTTTTTCCTCATCTTCATACTTCACTTTTACAGTTAGACATTAAAAGAGTTGAGAAAGAGAGTGTTGAAGCGGTAACACCTGCTTTCCTGAGACGTATCTAAGAAGAAGACGTTGGGTGAGTAGTTATTGTTAGCTTTTTTTTTTTTACTTGTTAGCAGTTTACTGCAGATACTGACAGCTAGCTCAGCGCTGTTGTCATCGATATAAGCGCCTTGACTGTATAATTAAACGTAACAACTAAAAGTTGTTCTCATTGCTTGTTGATAGATATAATAATTGAGTAATTTAGCACTGTGCAACGTCGCGAGACGCTGCTCATTTCTGCTTCCGCGCTGTAGTACAGTATCATGACGCTGGTATTATACATTGGGCTCAATGTAGTCTCAAACATCAGTCTGCAGTGGTTGTTAGCTTCACTAAGATCACTGTGAATTAAAATAGCTAAAGTTAAAACTCAGTGTTTGATCATTTTAACTGTAAGCTGCTTTCTGTCGATCCACGTGTTTTATCCTAAAAAAAAATCAACAGTTTAATCTGCATGTTTACACACGAGCCCTGTTTAAAAGATGAAGAAAACAATAACTGATTAAAGTTTAGGTGTTATCTCTGTGTTTTGGGGTTTATATCTATTTATCTAGGTCAAGTATGGGCCTCTTAATCGTGGAATAACAGTATGAAATGATGTGTTGATGTATTGTTATTGATTTAAATGGGATGATTGGTCAGCTGACCTGAGGATTATAGGAAGCTTAAACATAGGTGCACATGTTTTACCAGATGTTTACATCAGGCCTCTTCAAATCAAAAGGTTGTGAGTGCAACCTGAAATTACCATGAAGCCTTTTTATCCTGAACTCTTTTCCACATAATGTTTTCTTAAATTATTTCCTTGTATCCTGCATAATCTCTTATTTTTTTTTTTTAAAAAGGAATGTTTTAATACAAAAGATTGCACATGATGGGATGTAATTTGCTTTACAGAGACAGACTTTTTATCTACGACAACAATGGACGTTTGCTAACTTGGGATTAAAATCCGCCTGTACCTGCATTAATATAGTCTCAAAACAGTTTTCTCATGTTATAAACCAGACATATTTCTGCTATTTACGTGGATATACACATCTATTTCTTTATCGCTTTTGTACTACAGACGCATTTTCAGTCAGTGTGATAAACACGTTCTGCCGTGTTACTCCTATCTGCAGTGATGGGTTATCTGAGGGGAGACAGCTGTTTATCCGTCTGCTGCACAGCTCACTCACTGCCACTGACATCACTTCAGCTTTTCCTGTGGATTAGCCGCTGCTTTGGCCAAAATGCCCCACTCCCAAATAAGCAGCTTTCTTGTAAATTATTTTAAAAAAACAACAAACATATACACGTTGTTATGCTCACATGGCAGGAAATACTTTAAAATGAGCACAAGAAGGAGATTTAAGTAACACTGTGACAGTGTTGTGAGCTGAACTGGAGACATTAACTTTTATAAAACATATTTTATTACTCTTTATTTAATTTCTGTGTTATTAATGTGAACCTGTAGCCTTATTGGTAAACTGAGCTGCAGGTAAGAAGTTAACTGGGGGTCAGTAATGTATGTCAAAAGTAGAAATACTTTAATTAGGACTGAAATTGATTAGATAAATTAATGCCTACTTTTAATTTCTTTCTAAATTAAACTATTTTAATAACTGATTGTTATGGAATTAAATACAAATAAAATAATAGCTAAAAATAAGCTGGGAATAAATTCTGACATATGGAATAACTTTAAATTAAATTTAATTTATTTTATATTTAATATTTTTCAGCATATGTAATTTATATATTTTTTATATTTATATATATTTTATATATCCATTCACTTCCTCCTCCTTTTTATTCACAAATCTATAAATGCGCTATTTTAAAAAATATTTTATTTTCATTGCAATCTGACACAGAGCCCAACAAGGGGAAAAGTGCCAAATAATGTGATTACTTCTCTGATTTCTAATCTATGCTTCATCATTTTATTCTCTGATGCTAATCATTCTCTCTAGAAAGATAACACTCAGAAAGAAAGAACAAGTGAAACAGACATGGGGAAATAAATTGGAGGTGTAAATAATAAAGAGGGAGGATAAATTAATAATAAAGAATAATAAAAATGTAGGAAAAAACAAGTCTAAATCAATATAAATAGATAAATGGAAATTAGAAGACTATAAAAATGCATAAAATAGGCAAATAAAAAGTTAAAAGCTAAGCAAAAAAAAGTTCAGTAGATTTAAATTGTGACACATCTTTAAGTATGGTTTTGGTTGTCTCGCCACAGGTAGCTTAGGATTCAACATAAAACACTTTTATTCCACTTATTTTATTATTCATTTTACTGATTTTGTTTAGTGAGAAAGTGAAAAATTCTGTTCCTGCTTCTCTGTAGAAATATTCTCCTCCTTTGGAAAGTAGCAGTAGTTTGCGCTAATTGTTGCCTCAATCATGCATCACCTCCAGGCCTGTCGTCTCTGTCTGTACAGCCAGTGCTGTAACCATGACGACAGGCGGATGTTGCCATCTGCCTGGCTCTCTGTGCGACTGTGCCAGCAGCACAGGGCTGTGGAAGAGCGTGGAGGAAGAGGGGGGTGATGGATGCCAGGCACTCTACGTCACCCAGGTCACAGCATTAGATGGACGGCTGCTGTACTCTGTCTTCAAACCGATGAGCCTACAAAGGTGAGTCTCATAATGTAGACGGTGAGCAACTGTGTTTTCCAGACATCACTTTAGACATATGGGTAAAGGTACGTGCCTTATTTTGTTAGTGATGGTCCCATCTGCCGTATTTGCCACGAGGGAGGCAACAGCGAGACTCTACTGTCGCCGTGCGACTGCACAGGAACTCTGGGCACCGTGCACAAAAGCTGCTTGGAAAAGTGGCTGTCGTCTTCCAACACCAGCTACTGTGAACTCTGTCACACCGAGTTCAGCATCGAGCGCCGGCCGCGGCCTCTCACAGAGGTAACAAAGGTTCATTTCTTTTCATCCTCTTTATTCTCATTAGCTTGTGATTTGGTGTTCATGAATAAAAGAAAGTTCCTTCTTTCTCTTTAAATCTCTGCTTGTCTTTTTTTACTTTTGCCTTGTATAATTTCTTTGCTTTTGAGTAACTCTCTTCCATTTCATCCTCTTCTGTTTTTCCCACAGTGGCTCCAGGATCCTGGTCCTCGTAATGAGAAGAGGACGCTTTTCTGCGACATGGTGTGCTTCCTCTTTATCACGCCTCTGGCAGCCATTTCTGGTTGGCTGTGCCTGCGGGGGGCTCAGGACCATCTTCAGCTGGGAAGCTGGCTCCAAGCTGTTGGCCTCATAGCGCTCACGATAGCCCTCTTCACCATCTATGTCCTCTGGACTCTGGTAAAGGACAAATGTACACACAGCTTAATGGGCGAACCTAATATAATGTTGAATCTCATCTCCATATTGGTTGTGTTCACAGGTCTCATTCCGCTACCACTGTCAGCTCTACACCGAGTGGAGGAGAACGAATCAGAAAGTCCGTCTTCTCATTCCTGAAGCAAAGGAGTCTAACTCTTCCCAGCATTCCTTGCTCTCTAACAAACTCACAAAGAAGTCAGCCAATGAGAGTATAGTATGAGACAGGATGAAAACGTGTTGGAGCTGACCCATAATGCATTGTGCCTGCTGGCTTGACTTCAAAGCAGCACTTTTTTTTTTGCTTTCCTTGCATTCATTCTTTCTTTGCATATTTTCTCACACTGCCTCTTATAATTCTGTCCTCCTATAGGTGCAGAAAGTAGATTTAAACGGGCCAGTCGGTCCCTGTGATGGGTGTTAACCAATATTATGCAAAGACACAGAAGAAAGGAGAAGCAAATGGAGATATTAGTGCTATGTCATCAACACGGATGCAAATAATTACAGGACATAGCTGATCATGATGCGGAATGGACCTTGTCACAAAGACTGAAAGAGAATGAGTCCCCATCAGTTTAATCTCAGCAGATGTTCATTAATTGTGTGCTGCGGTTGCATTAATATGGGAATCCAGCAACAAATATGGGCCTTCTGTTGACTGCACATCTGAGGAACTCTGGAGTGATCCTAAATTATTCTGAGGAGGACAAAAACCGGATTTATATCTCAGTATGCAGTCTGAACTTGAACTCCGTCTAAAATGTGGTTTTTATGACATCTTCATCCAGGAATGAGAAGCAGAATAACAGGAGTAAAACCCAAACGGTGCAGTTAACACCGTGGACATGGAGTTCCTCGCCATACATGGAGGGACCTTTACCAACATGCACATTTATGCATGCAAGCAGCACTGTTTAAATACTGTTAGTTTTCTTTTTTTGTTGTTTTTTATTACAGAGTGCATTTTTATTCACTTTGCTAGTCCTACTGAAGTAGGCTTCCACAGTGTCCTCATTGAGGTTCTTGGATCTTCAGCACTTATAAAGTTGGCATTTATATAGTCCAACAAAATGCATTTTATAGCTACATTTCCACCAGTGGTTTCTGCAGGCTGGTGCAGATGTACTAATACATCTCTCTTTTTGGTACTTCATTATTTACTTTTGGCACATACATTGATACTTTTTCCACAAAAAAAACAAACGTCCTGCATTTTTTTTTTATTATTGTAAGGATGATTTCTGTTAATGTAACATTACCTGTTTCTAATCAACCCGTCTGAGCTGATAAACACAAACTGCAGCGTGTGACTGGCATCCATGTTTTTAGGCCATAACCACTTTGAAACATTTCTTTGTTCCACTCAGTTTAGGTTATGAGGAGACGGTTATTTGTGCACGTAGTGGAGTGTCAACAGGGAGAAGAGCTTCAAGGTAATTACAGTAGAGCTTAAAATAAGCCCAATTCCAATGACCTGATACGGAAACACAAACCCAGCTGTAAATGTGCATTTTCAGATACTCCAGGGGTCAAAGGGCAAATCTCATTCAAGTCTTTTATTCACAGATGTGTTAAAAAGGGCAACTAAGCTGGATCAGTTTGTTTTTCAATCTCTTAAATGACTGAGCTGGTTTGGTTCTTGACAGTGTTCTAGTTTTTTGTATAAATGGATCCATTTGGCCAACAGAATATGGACCCATTGTAACGTTATGCAGAATATTACTCATTGTATGAAGAGGCCAAAGCTTGCAATGCTCTTCTCAAATGTACAACTAATGCTTTAAAAAAAATACACAATTGTTTTAAAAACAATCAGACTTGAGGAATAATTCATTAATGTAAACTGCTGTGTAGTGGTGCCGCAGATGTTTTTAAAGGTGGGGCTGTTGTGTAAAAGAAGGGTGCACTGCAGTAGACATGCAGGGAAGGAAATGGACGGCACACATTGTTTGACCGCCGGACAGCGTGATGTTATCAGTAACCAGTAGCTGTGAATGTACCTCGTCCTGGTGTATTGTTTACACTGCATGTGCACTTTGATACATTTAGCTCCTGGTGGACCAGCCCTCACACTGCCCCACTAAAATCGTGTTTATGTTTTTGACCAAGCCGAGGACAAAGGATTATATTACTGCAATGCACCCGGCTGCTCTGCTACTTAGCGCAAGACATACGATGATCCACATGTTTACTGTCCCTGCTGGTCATAAACAAGGATTTAGCAGGAAGTATTAAGATCTGATGCGGCGCAGCTGTGAGGCACTGTAAATTCTATTTCCTTTATGGAAATGTATTCAAGTTGCATTAAAATGATGTAGCACTGCTCCCGTCTGACTACCAGCTGAATCCTGTCAGTGCAAAAAAAAAAAGAAAAAATCTTTTCCCAGAAAATCCAGGAAGAGTTTTTCTTAATCCTTATTTGCTAAATGAACACAGATGCTACATGTATTAGTATTATTTTTTTCTCAGTGTATTCGAGTTGCTTTTTTTTATCCCAGTAGCAGAGATTGCTAACAGAATTTATCGTTACAGTTCATTAATAATAATGTGGGAACCAGTGGATGTCTACACCGAAATACTCGCTCCTGGAGTCAGCCAAGAACTGTTTGCGCCACTAAAATATAATAAATGAGTTGAGAATAATCTGTCTAGTATAATCTGATCATTTGTTTGTGATGGGCTACTTTTTGTTTAGATGTTCATTGGGGGGGTTGTGTGTTTCGAACAACAGCTCTGTGACGTCACTAATCCTGATGGAAAACAAACAGCTAATGTCAGGTTTCGATACCATATCTGTTGCGGGAAGCAGAATCTCACGGCCCTGTTGTCTGCATAAGCAGCTTAGCCAGAAATGTTCAAGTATTCCATATGCTGCTAACAGATCCAGCTCTGTAGCCGCCAGAAAACAAAGTATATGAAACGTTTAACGCTCAGACTCTAGTTACATATAAACTACTGTTTCTGAGAAAACTGCAGTATCCCAACCACGATCTGTGCTGTGCTTTAAACACTTGATTTAAAAAGAAAAGAAATGCTTTCCCTGTATGAATGACATAACTAAGCTCCATAAAACACAATTAAAAGATATTTTGTAGTTTTAAAACAAGCAAACAGTAGCTATAAAAAACATGACCATCATTTATGCAAACAAAATATCACCAGATGCATAAATCTTATGTGGCATCAAAGCCAGAATGTCTCCTTTTTAATTCCCTGAGTAATTACTGGTAACTGAGTCTTCCCATCTGAAATCCCAGATGCTTGTGTTCCCTGTCCTATCACATTAGCATACGATTAAAATGTGTACTCTTTAGTGGCCATAACCCTCCATTTTAAACCATTCTTCTTCAGTATCATTCTGTTAAAATGTCCACATTTCAAATGGCCTCATTGCATTTGATTTCTCTTTAATATGATGAAGAATTCATGTGACAAGCTGTTCAGACTCAGAGGGAACCACCAAACCATAACACTTCCACTACCATGCAGATCCAGCTGCTGTTCCCAACAGGTTCTTATTACACCTAACCTTCTCTTTATTGGTTTAAACTATTAGAATGACCTGGTTAGATTAGAATTACTCTGTTCATCTCGATAAACCAATACTGTGTTTGGATGAAAGTGGTAAAGAGGTTTAACATTAATGAAGCAACAGACATAGCAGGTGGAAAACTGAGCGCTGAATGTCTGGCCCGTTTTGATTGCACGTTGACGTTTATTGTCGACTTGTCCTGAGGCAGAACTTTGTGTTCCAGCCTGAAGCATCACATGAGAGTTGTGTTTTTCTTTCCAGGACCTGACACACACCAGTAACTGGATATGAGCACACTGGCGATTTGTGCACCATGAGTTGGACTCTAAATTAGTCAGCGTTTACTGCCTGGAGACGTCACAGTACAACCGGGATGCAAAATGGATGCTGAATCAGTATTTATTATGGGGCCAAACTGTAAAAAATACACAAAAAGTTAATAAGTTACACTTTAAACTCCTCCACATCTACTATCCTGCAACTGTTACATGCATCTCTTCTCCAACACACCTTAAATAAATGAATGCACCGTTACCAGGTCTCTGCAGATGAGGTATGTTGTTAAAGGGAAGCATCTAACAGTTGCAGGATAGTCGTTCTAAATGACTGAACGTTGGACCCCTGCTTTATACTTTTTACATGAAGAGGTAAAGTGTTTCCTCTGCAAAACAAACTATAGTACAAAAACTGCTCGATTAACCTAAATTAAGAGTTTGCATAAACTTGTAGTTTTAAAAAAGTAGACGTAAAGAAATCATAGCTTTCATGGCTTTTTACCTGCCAGTGAATAAAGGTCCGAGTAGTGGTCGCCTTTCTTGCTCCACCTGAGACACACACAACCGCTCATTTCTAAGGGTTAATAAGTATATTTTAACATTTATAAAACAAACTTCCTGCTTTGAGAAAACGCAGCAATAAATGTGTAAACACTGTTGATCAATAGCATTTTACAATAATTATACTTTTAAGATATCAAATAACATCTACAACAGCCACCAGTTGAGAAAGATCACTTCCTGAAATAATGAATCATACTATGAGCAGTGTATATTAAAATTAAAAATAGGAAGATTAAGCAATAGAGGAAGAAAATATCAAAGCAAACTGCTGTAATCAAGAGTTTTATTGTAAATTTTTAGTTGTTTTTTTTAACTGAAAGTAAAAAAAAAATGACAACTGAAGCCTACATTGTTCAATAAATACATAATGAAGATATTTTTGGCATGGTAACTGATGTAGTAAGAACCACACTGTCCAACGCATAACACTGCTTCACTGGGCTGGAGTCAGCAAGTCGTTTACACAGCACCATCTAGTGGCAACCACTGAAATGTTTTTCACAACCTCAACATGACAGCATTTCAGCAGAGTTCAAACAACTTCACAAGCTTCATTAGGACAGAAACATCTGCCTCCTTCCTGCATTGCAGGGACCTTCTCACAACTCATCTGACCACGTGACATAAAGGCTTCTGAGACGCTTCTCTGGTAGCAGCAGAGAAAAGCACGAGTGACTTCACGAGTACTCATATAAAACTAAATTAATGATAAAGGTGGGGGGGGGGGGGTTAGTGAAGAGGGAGTAGGCCGTGAGCAGAGCTAGGGCGAAAAAGTGCACAGGTGGCGTGATGTTGGGGGTGAATGCAGACAAGAGGATGATTGTTTTGGGGACGAGTATCACAGGCTCTGGCAGCACTGCAGTTTGTTGCCTCTCTGGCCGTCAGTGGTTGGTGGGACGCTTATGTCCACAACGTTGTTGCCCGGAGACTCGTCATGCGCCGATCTGTCTGCTATCTGCTTTTGTGACACAATGCGGTAGATTTCTGCAAAGCAAAATTCAAGACAAAAGAAAAAAAAATAAGCCGAGAGGTTCTTTACATGTTTACACGCTTAAAAAAATGGATCTACTCAATTCTTACAAATGATGTTTCTGTAGGAACAAATCCCAAAATGCAGAGGTGATGCGTTTACAGTGTTCAGAAAATGATATGAGAATACTCGTAAAGAGACACGACTCCCATTGTGTTGCATGTTATATAAAAAGATGCAGTTTCACAGGATGAATGTGTGTCCATTAGCTGCTGAAGTAGCGACTAGTTCTCGTGTTTGCCAGACATTTTACTGGGAAGAAGAAAAGCTGAAGTGCAAGCAGATCTGTCAAAACAATCAATCCTAACTTTAAAAAAACCAAAACATTTGTTAGAGATCTATTTTATACCCAACTCTGACACCCGCACCGATCACCAAGGCAAGGCAAGTTTATTTGTATAGCGCTTTTCAGGTCCAAGACAATTCAAAGCGCTTTACATACAACATAAGAATTACAATAAGATGAACACAAAA
>JBAMHX010000016.1:21179240-21194895 GCA_037177515.1 Pseudomugil tenellus
TCATTTGTACTGGAAGCCATACTTGTTTTGATGAAATGGCACATTTCAAAACTCTTTAATAGTTTTCTAATTTTCTTTCCTTCAAACACACTTCCTGCTGTCCACCTGTATCATTCATCAGACCCGAGATGGTTGTGGGTTGGTACCACAGTCATCCTGGTTTTGGCTGCTGGTTGTCTGGTGTGGACATCAACACACAGCAGAGCTTTGAAGCACTGTCAGAGCGAGCTGTTGCAGTGGTGGTTGATCCAATTCAGAGTGTCAAAGGAAAGGTGGGTAAGATAAGAAAAAGTAAGCTGCTAGTCGTGCTGCTCGAAGTAAGTTGCACTTATTAAAAATTCCTTTTCATGTGCTTATTTTCCTCAGGTTGTCATTGATGCCTTCAGACTGATCAATGCCAACATGATGGTGTTGGGTCATGAACCTAGACAAACCACATCCAATTTGGGTCATCTGAACAAGCCCTCAATCCAGGTGCAGTATTTAGAATAAACAAGTTGGTCCTTTTTTGAAGTTGTTTGAAGAAATTGTGTTTGATAGACATCAGCTAAGGTCAGTTTCTGCTTTTGTCGCTGTCAGGGAAGCATAAAATCCCAAGTTGGTATAAAGAGAAATGGTACAATACCAATATTGTTAGTTTACATTCTAACAACCTCACAGTAGTACCTAAACGTTCTCCTGTGGGCAGCAGGTGACTGTAGTAGTTGGAAGGATAAAAAATAGCAAAGCAGGAAGAGCTGTTCCAACTTGTGCACTAGACTAAACATCCAACATGTTTAAAGCGGAACATTATCTCTAAACCCGACAGATTGAATAAACGCAATTGGAATTTTTTTTTTTCTTGGTTCTTGAAAAGGTTTAATCCTTCACCCAAAGTGCTTCTGCAGGTTTTAGGACTTTCTTGGATGACATCTAATTAAAGATTGTTTTAAATGACTTATTTTTTGTGTTTTCAGGCTCTGATTCATGGACTTAACAGACATTACTACTCCATTACCATCAATTACCGGAAAAATGAGCTGGAACAAAAGGTTTGAGCCTATATTTTCCATTTAATCGATTGTTTTTTTGCTTTTGAAGCATGATTGAAACCAATCTTTTGTTCTTTAGATGCTGCTAAACTTGCATAAAAAGAGTTGGATGGAGGGTTTGACACTGCAGGACTACAGTGAACATTGCAAGCTGAATGAAACCATTGTGAAAGAAATGCTGGAGCTGGCTAAGAACTACAATAAGGTACTTCCAGACATTTTATTTCCAAACTTGTATTTTTCAAATGCATTTTTATTTCTTAGATTTTAAAGCTGTGTGAGTTGTTTGGTCCTCTGTGGCTTTCATTTAATTGATTTATTTTACTTTATTAAGGATAGGTTTTAATATAACCTATTGTGATATACTGAGTTCTTCTGCAGCACTTTGGAAATGTTTCTACCAACTATGTGAATTAAGGAATTGATTGAGCACATATTAAGCCATTTTTAAGGTTGATTTGGCCCTTTTGAAATGATGACCAAACAAGCATTTTTATGCTCTAGTTTGTTGTTTTTTTTTTAATCTCATAGCAATGATTCTTTGTGTTTACACACATATACAATATTTCCACATTTACACAAACCATAGAAAGGGCCCCATGTGCAGTAAGCAGAGCATGAATATGAATACTTTACTGTGCTCCCATTCAGGCTGTGGAAGATGAGGACAAAATGACCCCAGAGCAGCTGGCCATCAAGAATGTTGGAAAACAGGTACAAGAAAATATCAGACTAACAAAAAAGTATTTATATTCACTTTAGCTCATTGAAATATGTCTGTCACACCAACATGTCTGAACACAATGTTGATCTTTTTTATTACATGTCAACTGAAACATCTGTCCTCGGTCACATCTGATTGTTGATATTTTCTGTTCAACTCAGGATCCCAAGAGACACTTGGAGGAGCACGTAGATGTTTTAATGACTTCCAACATTGTTCAGTGCCTAGCGGCAATGCTGGATACTGTCGTTTTCCAGTGATGCTGCTGTGTGTAAAACAACTTGTCTTTTATATAAAATAAATGTATGTATCAAATTGATGCCTGTGCTTTATTATTGGAATTTAATCTAACTTTCTGAAGAACATTTTAACTAGAAAAACGCATAAATACAACATATCTATTTTAGGTTAGTTTTTTATTTATTTATTATTTATTTTTTTAAAAAAACATTTTACACAGTACAAACAGCGGAGGTTTTTCCTTGGGTGTGTAACAGTTACACTGACCACTAGATGGTGGTAAAGTTCCTCATTATAGGTTCAATAAATAGAAGTCAAATTTACCGTAAACTGGAATCATCATTTGAGGCTTTTTCCATGAGAATTATTTTTCCATTGTCAAAGATCTGCTCAGAAAGCATATGGAAATACAGTTTCTGTCATGGTTTCTAAGAATAACAAATAAAATGCCTCAGTCTTCCCAAAATTAAGTGTAGAATGTAAAAGTATAATTACTGAATGCAAAATTTCTCAAAACCAAATCCTCTCGGTGTGGAGATGTCCACACCATCCCATTGTACACTGCCTTTAAGGATAGGTTTTTTTTAATTGAAAAGATGTGCAGTTAGCAGTAATTGTGATTTATATATATATATATATATATATATATATATATATATATATATATATACACTTAAGTCCAAATAAGAGTAATCTTTTTGCCATTTCATGTTTAGATTACTTATAATGTCCAAAACATTAACATATTTATCTAATAAATTATTAGATTAAACTATTTTTTTATCAAAGCTGTAGTAACTTTATTTGCTTGTGATAAAAGAATTGATGAAATTGGTGAAAAACAGTAGTTGCTTAAATAATTTGGCTTTTTTTATTGATGATAACGATGAGACACAAAGTAGCAAAAGATTTCAATGATCTCTCCCATCTAAGTTTAAAAGTTTATTATAAATGACTAATGTACAGTAACTAGTCAATATAATTATACATTAAATGTATTTATTTACTTGTATTAACTGTGGTTACTATTACAGCAATGTCCTGGTAATCGTGCTTAATTACTGTATTCCTACATCAAACATTTCATGCTGAGTTTCATCTAGTTAGGTAACGTCAGCTGAATCAGCTTTCTGAATGTAAAGCATCCCATTTTTTTCAGAAATGTGCACGTAGACTTTTCCCTGCAGCACTTCTCTGTTCCTTCCGCTCACCTGGTGGCTTTTCTGCTCTTTGTCGTGTAAAAATGAGAGTAAACCAAAAAACAACAGTGGTTATGAGACTCAAACTGGCACAACAGGCTTTGCAGAAAACTTTCTAGTTTCTTCTTTGCCGCGAAACTCAAGAAGGATTTTTTCTTTTTTAACCAACTGCATCTTTATGTCTGAACTGTGAATAGAGGCCAAAGCTTATTTTCTTTTTTTTTTTTTTAAGTTTCCGTACTAGTTTGCTGCACCATTTACCAGAAACAGACAGTGGTGATCGCAATCCCAAATAAAAATGTTTCGCATTCTGAAATGAGTCCAAACAATTCCAGTTACTGGTGTTTATTTTCTGTCTGAGCTGATTCATCAACCCATCCAGGAATGTCATCGGCATATATCATAGATTTACTTATTTCCTTGTTGTTTGACATACAAGGAAATTACTTTACTGTAATCATTAATAATGCACTGTAATAATAACTTATACTGAGAGTCTCTCTTTGGGTTTTAGCTGTTTACTGTGACGTATTTCATACTTCATCATGTGTGTTTGTGTGTTTTGAGCAGACATCTCAGAAACTGTGGACCTGCCTTTGTGGAAACCAACTTTTCTTCTTCAATGAAATGAGAGACACTAGTGTGAGTTGTCTGAGATTGTTTTTGATAAAGTATATAAATTTGAATGAATGTTATCGATTTAATATTTATGTGTGTGTTTTATCAGTATGTAGATAAACTGGAGCTCAGTGGGTTTATATCAGTAACGGACGACAGCAGCCCAGATCGTAAATTGGATGCAGCCAGATTCATCCTCCAGATGAAGGATGGAAGCATTAAATTCACAGTGAGTGATTTTGTGGATTGAATCTGCTTTTTTCTTTTGCAACCCAATTTTTTTTTTTACATTTTTTCTCTTCTTTTTTTGCCTTTATTGCATCTGTAGGCCCCAAATCCAGAAGTTCGTGAGCTGTGGAAGGGCTACATCCAATCTGTGGCTGAGGTAATTTATCTCACTTCCTGGGAGGAGCTACTATGTTATTGTGTTGTTTTTCATGATATCATTAGATTCTGATTTGAATCGAGGTTTAGAATAAGCCAACATCATTTGCAATATATAAAACTACACCTTCCTTGTAATTTAATTCAACTTATCTTGTGATTTTTGCTACTTGTTGCTGTCTGTCCTTCACGGCACCTGTAATTCTTTTAATGTTTTTATGTAAAGCACTTTGAATTGTCTTCTACATGCAATGTGCTGTACAAATAAACTTGCCTTGCCTTGTAGCTGTCGGTACCAACCTCCCTCAACCTGCTGCCTGGTCAGATCTGCATGCTAAAAGAGGTAGTAGAAAAAGAGAAAGACAGGACGAGTAAGTCTCCTTCTGCTGCTGCTGATGCTGCTTCCAACACCGGCACCACCAGCAGTCCTTACATCAGCCTCAAACCTGATATGCCTGCGTAAGTATGATCATGTCTCCACCATAGAGCTCATTCATGCTTTATATATTCAATTCCAGCTTCGATGAATAATTGAAGTGTTTTCTTCTCTGTCCCCCGATGTTTTGATGCAGGTGCTACCACAAGGTGTCCCGCATGGAGGCAGAGCTGCTGCTCGAGAGGGAAGCCATGAAAGGAAACCTGCTACTGAGACCCGGGAGAGACAACATCTCCTTCGCCATCAGCACGAGACAAGACTTCGATGGGTATGCACACACACATTTACAGCATTTACACGACAGACCGGATCACAAACATGTTTGAGTGCTAAAACACACATTTGTTGTCTTGAAATAAATGCTGCACACTCAAAAGAAAGGGACACAGATAGGCGTCCTCTATGTCTAGTGCATGCTGATCGCAGATCTGTGTTTTCCTCTGTGTAAAGGATGCAGTTATGCTGCACAACCATTCAAAAATGTTTTTGTTGGTCTTAAAATAAGTCTTAAAATAAATAAATAAAATAAATAAATCTTAAAGTAAAGCCGTGCTTCTTTACTCAGTGTCACAAATGATTTGTCTCTCGTTCAGAGGTGTTTTCAAACACTACCGTGTGTCCCGAAAACACGAGGGAGGCTTCATCATTGATGTGGACAATCCTGTAAGTAGCACTACGCATATTTAATGTACCACAAATACATACATAGGGGCACAACATTGAAAAGAAACTAGCATTATTCATTATTAAAGTATGAAGTGCAAGCAAAAATGTTTGTTTTATTGCTTGATGAAATGTGCTGAGCTGGTTCTGAGTGATATCTGGAGTTTATGAGATAACAGCGGGGTATGTCTTATGACTTACTGGAAAAGGAGACGCTAATTACCGGTGAAAAAAAAGTACCTCAAGCAGCAATTCAAATGTCTTATGACCTTATATATGTCACCTGTGAAGAGTAGCTGTAAAATACACAGCACACACTTCCTCATCCACCAGTAAAAAAAGTGAATTCTTAACAGTGGCGGCTATTTGAAATGTTCACAGAGCACTGTGGTAAAGTTGAGTCTTATCTGAGAGGGAGACAATATTCAGAGTAAAACACACCCTTTTTTTAAATTTATTGTGTGCATTTGATTATTCTGTAGTCACCGATAAGCTGCTCTCTGCAGGTTTCCTGTGCCACGCTGCATGATGTGATCACCTATTTGGTGGAGAAAACAGATGGATATTTGATCCCTCTTATCCTTGAGGGTTCATATGATAAAGCCATCTGTAAGTGCATCATTTTTGTGATTATTAATCTATCTAGTGAAACATGCCTGTGACTAATGACACGCCTGACTTAAACAGCTTTTATTTCACCGGATAATGAAAGCGGAGAGATCACTCAGCAGGCTTTACCGAACCCCGGCCCACCAAGGTTACCTCCAAAACCAGGTGATAAAGATAAAACACACCCAGCTACTAACCTTTTACATTGTTTGGCTGATCAGTTTGTTTTCGCATCATCATCAGGGAAAATTCTTCTCTACAATGTAATCACTCATTCTTTGAGTGGCTTCATGCCACAGAAAGATAAAGTTCTTGAACAAAGATTGTGTAGTATGCGTGTAAAATCAAAAACAACAACAGTAAGCATGCAAAATCACCTTTGACTCAGCTTTGTTTTATCAATAAATGTTCCCTCTGATAGGAGCTCTGAGTCACACACACACACACACACACCCACAAACACACACACACACACGTGTTGACTCATGCTAATTTTAGAGCTTTTGTCAAACACCTTTCCAAAAACTTTGTTGTGATTTGAACTTTGACAAATGTCAGCAGACAAAACGTAAGCATGTTAATGTTGGCGTTATAGATTTATTTTAACTTCTGCAGAAGTTACACACACACACACACTTATATATAAACTATATGTCATCATCTTGAAGTTACACACACACACACTTATACTGTATATAAACTACATGTCATCTTATCTTTTTGCAATTTTCCTTGTTTTCCTCTCTAGAGATTTTTTAAACTGCCCATTGTAAAAAAAATGTATTTACTTATATATAATTATAAATAAATTATAATTTTTATAGCTTAAAGACTTTTCTCAACTCGTGTATTAATTCATCCACCATACCAAAAGAAGGTTTTTTAATTTTACATTTAGCCTGAATTTTATTCCACAAACCATGAATGTTGCTTTAATTATCAAAAAAACGTTATTTTAAAATCTGGACAAAACCATCACCTGCTATAGTTTCCACAGAGCGATGTACCAGAGAATTTACCTTTAATCAGCCCTCTAATAATCATAATTACTATTTGTTTTTTAGGCCATTTAAAGGTTCCAAAGTCTTCTTTGAGAGATGAGGGTAAGATAAATTTTACTACCATTCATTTTCCTGTGACCTGTTATGCAACCTTTCAGACATAAACAGGTTTGTCACTTTTTCCACGGATGTTTCAATCATGTGTTCAGTGAACAAAGAAATACTGACATGTTTACATTGCGGCTCCATCTCACTGCGTCTCTTCACTAGTTGCAGAGTTTAAATCATAATGGAGACATTTGTGTTTTATAGAACCAGAACAGAAAGAACCAAAGAAAGCATTGACACCTCCAACTCCTGCTGCACGCAAAATATTTCCTTCTACGTCGACATCTTCCTCATCTTTAGTTTCAAGGCTAACGGCTAATAAAGACACTGAAAAGCAGAGTAAGTTCATAAGTAATCCTGTACTTTTCATTTGTAATCTCAATTTAAATGTTCTTTTCACATTTTACGACCCTGTCACAATAATAATGCTCCTCCTCTTGGTATGTTGTAGTTCCTCAGGCGGCGCTATCAGAGCTCCAACTTAAGTTTCAGCAGAAGATAAAGTGTCAGGAGTGACCTTCCTCATCAGTGGAAACCTGAACAGAGTCATGTCCTCCTCTGCATCACGGCTCTGCTCCTCCTCCTCCTTGTCGATTAGCTGTCTGCAGTAAAGCCTCTCTGAAGATTAACATCTTATTGATTTTCCTTCTCTGGGATATTCGTCAGTAAATTAACTGAGTGTGAAGACGGTCGTACTTATCACATTATCTTCACGTTAATCTTGTACGTTTTGCACATTTGCCATCGATAGTAAATCTCCTTTAGACGGTATTAAATGTTTAGTATTTGTTTCTAGAATCAGATACAAAGCTGTATTTCACATAGCTTGTTATATTTGTACTGCCTTATAGGCCAAAGTAATTATGCATATACTACATAATGTATTACTGCCTCTGTGATGTGAACACGTAGGATTATTATTTGGTCTTTTGCTTCACGTATGTAAATATATTTTATACCTCCGGTCAGAGGTTTTGGGAAACTTTCCTATTGAGTCCAATCGGAACGTGTTCCCAAACCTATGACTGGTAGTGTACATAGTTTTTTAATGAAATCCGATGGGATCAAACAATTCCCATCATGTGCTATGAAGGATATTGAAGACAATACGAAACGAATGAGTTTCAGGAAGTTCTGTAGTTTCATTTTTCTACCCTTTTGTTCTAAAAGCTTAAACATCTTTGTTTTTTTGTGTTTAGAAACAAACTTTCACAGAGAAGTTGCTCTCACTCATTTATTACCTCAAAGACTGATACATTATAGTGGAAAATTAAACTATTTACAATAAATTGTGACATTTTTGTCTGCATGTGAAATAAAGTGAAAAAAACTCTTATCTGGATGTGTATTTAAAGCGTTGCAGGCCAGAGTTACTCAGGAGACGCATACATGGGGAAAACGTTGTACAACATGTAACACGGATGCTACTGAAAAGGCTGGGTGGTGCATAAATACACACTTCAGTACACATGTTTTAAGAGTTTTATCACGTCACTTTCTGACCCAGGTGAGCTGCAAAACGGTCTTACTCTCAAACAATTTGTTACCTGGAACTACTAGCTACCTAATTACTATATAGTTGGACTGCAGGCAGCTGACTACTTATAGCAAGTTCGCTTTGCTGCAAGTTAAGTGTTATTGGATATAGACATGGAAGCGTTACAGAGCAGTCTGGGAAACAGAGAATATGGTGCAGGCATTCCCAAAATTTGGAATGATCTACAACTTAAAAACAAAGTTAAAATGAAGGAAACTCAGATTTCCTGGCAGGAATTTTCAGTCTCTAACATGAAACTATGAAAAGCTCAGCAGGAAGAAGGACCAAGTTTCCTGCAGGCAAAGTGCTTGTCCTGTTTACAAGGGGAAATCCAGTAACACCGACGGTTTCTTGCCTTAACAAAGAATCAAATATCTTTTTTTAAAGAATCGATTAGCTTCTGTTATAGCAGAGTTGCCTCCTGCTTTGTGGTTAAATGATATAAAAAGGCTAATAAAGGCAAACCTTTGCTAACAGAGACACAATTTATGGTTTTAAAGTGAAAGGAGGGATTCATTTCCCGCAATCAAACTTAATCGTGTCGTTGCAGATCACCTGATTCGGTTTATCAGTTTGGAAATGAGAAGGAAGGCACAGGGATGGAGAGGACAAGACAGCAGGACCCTGAACCTGCAGCTGGATCTACGACTGCACAGCTGACAGGCTTTGGTGATGGACAGGAAGCAGCGGCCAGCGCTAAATCAGTGCTCTAGCAGCAGCGCTGAATGAATGCGCAGCGAGAGGAAAACTATTAAGACGCAACCCAAGCAGTTACAGCAGCGAGAGTCATACACCTGGAGAATTTAGCCACTGAGACATCAGATGACCCACTCACTCTCAAAATCAACTTTTGCTGTCATGCAACACAGAAACAATCATACTCCAGTGATGCAACTCTTCTGTGATACGGCAGTTGGTGCAGATGATATGATCTGCAGCGGCGACTGAGGCCAGGTGGAGGTGTCCAGCTGGGTGGGTCTAGGTGAGGCTGGCGTTGGAGCTGCTAGTGCCGCTGTTCTTCCTCTGACCACTCTGCACCACGCTGGGAACCTGCAGGCCTGTCACAGCTGAGAAACTTCCGTTCCAGACCTGCAGTAGCAACACACCGACGGCTTGTTTTACACTCCATCTTTTTGTAACAAATCATGTTAACTAAAACTTTTCTCACCATAAACGCTGGGATTACTGGTTGCTGGAACTTAGTTTTGAAGGTGTGCATCAGCTGCTTGGTTTTGGCATTATAAAAAGACAAGATACCTGGAGAGAATAAACAGAATTAATCATACTTTCTGCAACATAACGGATGCTTTTATTCACATAATTGATAATAAAGTCTACAAAGTATAAACAGGTGAAAGAAATGTCTCACAAAATGCCTAAAATTTCATGCTCCCTGTTAAATGTATTCACCTTCATCATAGTTAACGTAGACTCCTATTCTGTTTGGGATGGGGCAGTCCAGAGTTCGAGCCTTGTTGTTGTGTTTTGCTGTGAGGCTCTGCTGCAACCAGTTGTTTAGATGAATGCACCAGGAAGCGCTGCTCTTCCCCAGCTGGTCGAACCGGCCGAGGCTCCGCAGCGCCACGCCCACAGCAAAGGCCTTGCTTTCTTTGTCAAATCGCACCTCCCAGTAGTGCTGGCCAGAGTCGATCATGGTGTCGGCTGTCAGGAGACACGAGACAAGATTAACACATCCAGAGACCCAGAGTTTGCTCATTCAGTAGCATGCGGTATCTGTGTACAGAAAGGAGGCGAAACTTTAGTTCTGCAGATTCTCTGTGTTGAAAGTTTCACTTAAACAGATACAACTATTGTAAATATGTAATATTGTTGGAATTGAATATTAAAATGACAGTGAAAAACCGGAGCCTGTCAGGGGAAAGAACAGCAGTGCTTCTTTCTGAGCGATGTACTCTCATAGAACAGGGTGTTCAGCATGCAGGGGTGTAAATATACATTTTAGTTGCACAACCTGCTCTGCAGTAGGCCCGACCAATAATATGATATTATACTAACCTATAAATTTAAAAGCCCTCAATATTTAACTAACTAGAAAGAAGTACAAGTACATTATGAAGATGTTTACATTTATTAAACTATTCTTCACAAAACATTCTGAACAACCTTAAATTTCCAGACAAAAACATTATAACATTATATAAACAACATTATAGCCAATCACATTTACAAAAAAATTATCTTATTTGACGATTTTGCTTTTAATTCATTTGATGATTTTATTACATATATTTTATATCTAAAATGTTACTTGTTTATCAAACTGATATACTAATAAAAGGCTTTATTATAACCCATCCATCAATTATCTAATGCTTATTCCCTAAACGGGGTTTCAGAAGCCAATGGCAGCTGACACAGGGCGAGAGGTGGGGTCTCCAATCAGCCTCTCTCTAACGTGCATGTCTTTGAAATGTGGGAGGAAGCTGGAGTACCCGGAGAGAACTTTTTAAGTTTAATTTTACTTTATATCTTAATTAAAAACCTTCTTTAAAACAGTCCTGAATGAAATAAATGGTCGTTAAAATGCTGCAAAGAACTTGATGATAAAGTTTGCTGATTTGAATCAGGTGTGTAAAATCAGGGTTGCCTCTAAGACATGCAGTCTTACATGCAGGGGTAGTTGGGGACCAGGGTTGAGAAACACAGGTGTACAGGATGTGAGAAACCTTCCATTATTTTCAGCGGCTCATTTTCTGGACAGTCTGCCTCGGCAGCTCCGGAGTTCTCACAACACCGAACCAGCCTTCTTGATAAGTCTGCTCACCATCTTGTGATGCTGCTGACAGCAAGATGCTGCAAAGCTGACGTCACTTTCCTCAACAAACTTATAGAAGATATCCAACATCTTGGTGGAGATATTTATCATTTCAGCTTCCTTAATAAGTACAGTCCACATAGAGGCATCATTTCTTGCAGATGCGTCTGCAAAGCCTTTCCAGTCTAGTCTGTTGTCCGACTGAACTCCAACATACTTCCAGGATGTATACAGTGCTTTGTTTACTTCTGTTCTCCCTGAAGACAAAAACTATTTTTCCAGTTTTGTTTGTGGAAATGTTATATTACATTATAGTCAAATTACAGCTGCAGCTTCTCATCCATCAGTGATACTCCCCACAACTGCAGACTCATCAGAGCGTTTCTGCAAATGACAGGACTCAGAGCTGCATTGGAAGTCTGAGGTGTACAGTGTGAAGAGACATGGGGCGAGTACAGTCCCTTGGGGTGCTCCTGTGCGGCTGACCATCTCAGAAACACGACCTTTCAGTCTCACAAACTGTGGTCCGTCTGTTAGGTAGTCATAAATTCCCGTGGTTGTGGAGGCATCTATAGAATTTATGGAGTTTTTTGCATTACGGAGCAGCAGAATTGTATTAAAAGCTGTGGGCTTGTGGAGCGTGTGTGGTCTGCTGGGCAGGAGGTGAACTTAACCTATTAAAGAACATGTTCAGCTCATTGGCTTTGTCCAGACTTCCATCAGTCTGATCCACCTTTAACTATTTTTCATTCCTGACTACACATCTCTCATGTTGTTCTGCTAAACTTGCCTTTTTTCCTCCTTGATTCCCTTAATGTTTGTTGTGAGATGTTTTTGTGTTGTCTTCAATAACTCATCTCCCTCCATAACGACTTTCCTTCATGCTTAGTGCTTTTCCAAGTCCCTGGTGATTCAGGGTTATTATCAGTAAGGGATCTCATCGTTGTTCTGGAAAGATCCTTAACTTGATCTGTCACACACTCAGTCATGGCACTGATGTCCTTTATGTGATCACATTTGTGAACTATGCTTCCACCTGCATCTCTAGGAACATTAGTTGGCTTCTTGTATCCTTTTCTTGTTTATACAAAACAATGACCTGTCCTCTGAAGGTTTTGGACAATTTCATGGACTTAGCGTCTCTAACATACTGTATAAAACCTTGGTATTTTGGGTGGTATTTATCCGTTTAAAGCAAAGTTTATGCAGCCAATGAAAACCTGGATTTGTTGCATCAGTGCTTGAGAACACACCTGATTTGCAAGTGCTCTTCTGTGGACTTCTATTCAGAGAGTTGCTTATTTTTGAGAATGCAGCCATCATTTAAAGCTGTATTTTCTGTTTTCTGTTAAATTTGGCAAAACAACTTATAATATAAGTTGTAATGAGCTTTTAAACTGGTTTTTATTTGCAAACAACTGGTAGTTTGTACATTTTCACATCTAAACATTTATACACACATACATGTATGTACGTATCAACGTAATTGATTTATTCATTTTAATTGTACATACATATAGTAAATCCGACCATCTGAACTGACTTATCGGATGATACTTAATAGATTTGTAAGGTGTGTCTAAGCTTTTTGTCATACCTTTTAACACATATTGGTGTTTACGACTATGATAAAACATCTACATGTTAAAAATAAGCTCCTCTTACCAAGATCATGAAAAAATAAGATTTTAGAGTAAAGCGAATAATAACTTTGTTGTTTACGCATTAAAAAGAAGAATGACCCCCTCCATCCTCGGGCCAGCCAGCTGTAGCATAGCTCCGGTTGCAAACGAGTTAGAAAGTGGTGGATGAGAAGCAACCGAGCAAAACAGGATAAAAAGGTGGGGGTTATGTTTAAATGTTCAAGTTACACCTGTTTAACTAAAGTGTAGCTAGAAGTGTAGCTTCCTGCCGTGACTGATGGATTAACTGCACGTTTAAATGTTGATCAATACAGCGGACTGAAGGAAAAAGTCCAGCGACACACTTGTCTTTGGGATGACTGCCCTACAGTGTCTTAAAGTTTCCCAAGAGGTATAAGTATCCTCATCAGAGAAAGTGCGGTTTAGAGCACTGCAAGGTGGTTTTTGGTTTATATTTGATGGATAAAAAGCAAACAGCTATTTGCAGCCATTCATTCAGACTAGTAACTGTCATAAAATCAGTGAGAAAGTGATCTCACTAACCAAGAAAGCTACTGGCTAACAAGGTACCTAACAAGCTGTTGCCACGGCTACCAACTTCTCTATCTGCTTAATCATTGTTATGTCCTGAACTTAAACTGTGGTTGTTTTAGGCATGCTTCACAAATCATGCATCTACTTGCATTCTCCAACTACAGTTCAAACCTAGTGTGGTTTAAGCAGTTTACTATGCAGCCCTTAAATATGAGGGATGCTGCCACAGTTATGTCACCTCTTGCTTTGTGGATTCCTGTTTTGAAACCTCAAGTTTGCCATTTGGTTTTGGTCACATTGACTTTTTACAGTCAGATATTCGAGGAAGGGATCTTACTGAAACTGCAACAACATTTTGCATGAAAACGTTGCAGCCACAGCCCTGCTTTATAATGAAAAGTATTAATAACCTGCATCATTTAATCAATTAACACAAAAGAAAGACAAGTTCGACACAACTTCCCCTTTTACAGCTTTCATGAATGCACACATTTTTGGTGCTAGGCAACCGGTTTTAAAATTAGGGCATTAAAATGCCGACTCACATTTGAAGCAGCCCTCGTGTGGCCATTGAATGAAAAACAGCTGATTGACAGCAGCTCGATATTGGCGTCATTTTTCTGCCCCAGACGCTGCCTTAAAGTCTGTATGTGTCAACATATTTGTTATCATTTGTGATTTAAGCATGTGTGTTGTTACCCAGAACTGTGTAGGACTCGGCTGTAAACCTGTCTCTGCCGGGTCGGGCTGTCGGAGCTCTCTTTGGGGACATCAGGGCGGATCTGGTTCCACATGACATGAGACTTTGAACCATCATCATATTTGATCATAATGACATTAAGCACATGATCTTATAGTGCAAACCTGGCCGGGGAGTGCATTGGAGAGTTGGTCCGGTTCTTTTCTTTGCGGATGTCCTGCACCTTTCCTCCACTGCTGTCCCATTCCACATTCAGGTCCTCCACTTTCAGATTCTGGTGGGACGAACTGGTGTCCAGTTTGAACGTGAATGCTGGAGATGAACAGAGCGGTAAGGCTTTTTCTTTAGCGCTGATACATACACACAGGTTTGTATTTGGATTATTTTGAGGGAAATACAAAAGAAACATTGTGCAGAGTCATTTTGTAAACTACATGTTATTACAGACATTATTGTAAATAATTGTTTCAGTTTGATGGTCGCTGCCAATGGTAGCACCACCTGACCGCAGCGCTTAGTTGCTCAATGTTAAATGTGAATTATTATTATTTTTTTCTTTGTTATCAGTGTTATATTCTTTGTCCACTCTGTATAAATTTGTTCTGACTTGTTGGTAGCTGTTGCTGTATATGTCTGGATAGAAATGGGGTGGGATTTAATAAGTTATTTTCTTCCCACTCTCTTTCAGGAAGACTTATTCTCCCTTTTATTTCGTTTGAAGGAGGACCACAACAACTTAATAAATGCAGTTTTTTGTGGGTTTTCTCACCAGGTGTTTCTAGTGTGACGGGTTCAGAAAACTCTCCAGCCACCGCCTTGTTACATGCCCTCACCCTGAACGTCATGTACCTTGTATCAAAGCGAAGACCTGTGAAGAGAAAGTGTTGAGTCACTTTGCTCTCACATTAGCCATGAAATTCTTTTTGCAGTGCTGCTGCTACCTGTAAGCGTGTGCTCCGTCTCCCGGATCCCCTCCACCACCATCCACGGGTAGTCCTCCCTGATGCGCGGTGGACCTTCATGATTTGTGCGACGATGTTCCAGTATGTAATGGTCTATTTTGCCGTCATGTTCAGGTAAGGTCCAAACCACAGTCACCGTGTTGTCGCACACCTGACACTCCGATACTTGGATCTCTGGAGTGGCAGGAACTGAAGTGAAGAGAAAGTTTCTTACTGGAAGCATCAACTTTTTTTTAATATATCAGAAACAAACTCCTGAAATCAGCTACAGTTATTAATGTCTACCACTTGAGGGTAGAATTACACCAAGATAGCTAAATGAAAAACAAAAAGAATATGTTTTAATCTCCAACATCAGTGAGAAGCAACTGGTTTGCAACTATTTTAACCTTTGAGTTGGTACCTGTGTTCATTGGCTGTTTGGTATTGAACAAATAGTCATGGGGATGATTTTATCTGTGCTGCAAGCAGCAGCTTCCAGTGACGATGA
>JBAMHX010000016.1:21236896-21261102 GCA_037177515.1 Pseudomugil tenellus
TAGATAGATAGATAGATAGATAGATAGATAGATAGATAGATAGATAGATAGATAGATAGATAGATAGATAGATCATACCTGGCATTTTGAAGTCTCAATATTTCCCTTTAAATAAGAAATTTGGAATCGCAATTCATTCCTGCAAGAGGAAAATTAAAATATCAAAAAGTAGCTGACTTAATTGAATAAAACGTCTTGCTTTCTGATGTTTGATAGTTACAGGTCGCTGGTAACACTGATCTCATTTCAAACACTAATTAAATAAGCCATGTTTTTACTATTATCACAACTCTCCTGTTTGAACCGATTACTGAAATGCTAAATAACACATACTAAAACTTTACAGTAAGTCAAAACATACGTGAATTCTTCAAGTTTCTACTTTATGCACGATATTTTGCAGTGGACACTAGTCCTACAGTTGCAATGATGAGCTCTCAGTGTCTTAACGTTAATGTTTTGATAAAGACATATGTTTTACAAACATTGTTTATCAGTTAAGGTGAAGTAACATTTTTACAGCTATCAAGTTAGAGTAATTCAAAGAGTAATTATTAGTATTAAAGGGATTACATTGGTCTACTCACGTTTCCGTCGAAAACTGGAAGAGTCTGGGAATCACTCGGGAAGCTCTATTTTTCGACTCCTTCAACCAGACTGCGACTGCGCGTCACCGTATAACGGTTGTAGTTCCATACTTGTGTTTACCCGTTGGGTCTGTGGGTCTGATTAACTACAAATCCCAACTAATCTAGGAGCAGTAAACGGAAAACGCATGACTACAATATGACCCCAGTTCTTATCAGTTCCACCCATTCCCTTTTCAGTTGTGCAAAGGTTTACATTCCGTTATCGGTTGTTTTATCTGTTTTTTTAGTAAGCATTTGGTGTGAAAGAAAATTAAAGTCGTGTCTATATTAATAAACATTTTAAAACTTTTAAATGGCCAACTAATCTACAATGGATAAAATAGACGACAATGTCAAGGTTTTTCTTAATGGACTATGCACATTTTTTTCACAACTGTGGGATTGAAAATTAGTCAGAATAGCCGTGCTCTCTCTACGCTCGAACACCGGTTTTACACATCTAACCTGGCAACCATAGACTTGGCAACCCAACTTCAGAAAGTCAAAACCCCGTGGCCAATCACAACGATCGAAACAGCTGGAAGGCGTGTCGTCTACGTTGGCTCTGACATCGTTCGATTAATTTAAAGGGTGTTCCCTCCGGGGCGGATTATTTGTAGAAAAAGTTTATTTAATTTTATGTTATGACGACATGTGAATAAGCAGTGCTAGTGTCCTTGTTTGCTTATGAGAAACACTTGATATTACATAGATTTGACAAATTAGTAATCTCATGTAGCTTATACAATACGGTGCAACAAGAAAGTTAGTCAAAAGTGCTAAGCCTTTGCACAAAACAAGCCTCCCCTGAAACCCCAGTGACATGACTTAGACCAATCAGCGAAGGTTATTGATGCAAGCAACCAACTCCCGCCAATTCCGACTCAGGAGCGCGAGGCAGGCAGCTGGGTGAACTAGTGGAACACGAAGGGGATGAGGAAAGTATTTCAGATATGTTTTTATAGAAATTAAATTATAAGTACATGTCGTTTAAATAGAGACGGCAACTTGGTTCGTTATTAGGTGGCATTCTTCTACGTTAACGTGAACCGCACGTGCGTGTTAAGATTATTTAGCCGTAGAAAGTTACCAACGAAAGAAGCCTGAGGTTGGTTGGGATGTTGGCGGCGGAAAATCCATCCGTGGACAGACATTTGGCAGCATCGACTCCTCACAGAATAGGTAATAGCCTGGTTTGAACTCAACTTTAACAGCTTATCGAAATGGTTTCTTCTAAACTCTGGTAGAGGCGCGAATCCCTAATATGATACAGTGAAAGCAATATATTGACAAATTGGGGGAAAAAGCCTCAATATCCATTGCACAGCACTATTATACTCATTGTAAACTATCTTAAGTAAATATCATATATTCGTTGCAGGCATTTTTACGCGACACTTTTACTTAAACATAAGTACTACTTTGTGCTTACTGTCACCATTCTACGTTGCTGTTACACTATAGTCGCATGCTAACTTATAAACTTTACTGTTATCTAATTAAGATGATAAAAGGTTGGATTAAAACTATTAGTTTTTCCGTTAAGAGTTTATATTGACGTGTTTGTATCTATGTATCTAATTGCTCAATGCTAGCAGTGGTGGCTAATGTCCTACTACACCACAGTGTTATTGCTAACTGTGGTTCAAAGTTACCTGTCTCGCTACATGAAGTTAGCAGTCAAGCTAACATTCTCAACAGGCTTGACGTTAGCATTAATCTGGTGTCAATAGTTAAACCGTCAGAAAATGCTCTGTTGTTTTTGCTTTTAAACAACTTTCAGTTTGTTTGCTTTTATGAAGTCGTACCGCGTGACAGTAATTATATTTAGTTTAGCTGCGTGTTAAACATCTAAATGGCTGCCATTGCTTTCCTGAAGAGCCTTGCGGTTCTCGCCCTGTAGACCGGGCCTGCAGCACCGACACCGGGTTGGCGGGAGATTAAACCAAACACAACTACATTCGCAGTATTTCTGATATGTTATAAAAGTGACGTGTATAACAGCGTCCATAAAGTGCTGTTAGCACTTTAATACAATTCTTATGACAATTGTAAAGCCCACATCAAGCTGGCTTCTTCGGCATGTGTTTTTTCCAAGATGTAGAATAAAAGTTGCGATGCTGCCAGTGGTAATAATGGAGCAAGCAGCATTTTAAATTGGTTAAATACAAACCAATGCAACATCTTTTCAGATATTAGACTTACTGAATCAAACATGTTAAAAAATACAGCATAATTTTAAAGTAATTGATCATCCATCCTCTTGACTGCAATGAAAATGTTGAGTTTTGGCTTTTGTCAGTTGTCACATAATATATTTTTCCTTCTCATCAGCATTGATTTGTCCTAATTATCCTAACTTGCATTATTGCTATTTTCTTATGTCTTGTTTTCTTTTTCAGGCATGGATTGTAAGACAAGAAACAATGCCAGCAAGAAACTAATCCAGGGTAACTACTGTATTTAGATTTGTTATTTATGACCATAAATATTTATCTGTACAGAAACAATAAAAATAAAAATGGAGGAATAAATACAATACTACAAAAGAAAAGAAATATTGTATAAAAAGGTAAATTTTATGCTGAAGTGTAGCGGTTTCATATATAAGTAAAGAGGAAGTTTACATAAATGACTATCTAAAAATAACCTAGCACAGATGACGGAAATTAAATCTAAATTCATTCCTAGATCCCTGAATCCTTGTGAGGCCAAAAAGTATTTGAGATCTTCGTCACTTTGGAAGCTGAGCGTATTATTGTTTTTTTGTGTGTGGATGTAAAGTTAATGATACGTCACTTTTTTTAAATATACAAAGAAAAATCAAAGCTTTAAAAAAAAATTTAAGGTTTCTCAAAATTAAAAATTTGGGACAAATTTATCCCGATGAGCACTCCACCAAACGTATTCATGGTAACGTATGTGGATAAATGTTAAATAGTTGCAGAGAACAGACCTCTGTTAAACGATAGGCTCACTCACCAGAGAAAAAACTCCATAAGGCCCATAAGCCCATCCGGTTACCAACCCCATGCAAAAGATGATACAGTGGAAACCAGAAGTTCACATACATTTAGCAAAAACACACACTTGCTATTTTTTCTCCATTGTCAGACATAAAAACATTACAACTCTTCCTGTATTAGTTCAAAGGGAATTCTGAAAATTATTTCTATTTGTCAAACTTCAAAATAAGGAGAAATAAAACATTTTTGTCACATCTATAAAGATAAAAAATGTACATACACTATGGTACGTCTACCTTTAAAATATCTGGAACAATGAATGTATTCTTTTTAGACTTTTGTTGATTATATTTGTCAACAGTTTACATCTCATTAATATTTTGTATTATTGCCTTTAAACTACATGAATTGGACATTTGGGATATCCATTTACAAGTTTCCTACAATAATAATTGTCTAAGATAATTGTGGGAATTTTATCCCATTCCTCCAGACAGAACTGGTGCATCTGAGCCCGGTTACTCGGTCGCCTTCCTCGGACACGTCTTTTCAGGTCTGCCCATAAATTTTCTTTGGGATTCAGATCCCATTGACTTTGTTCTCCTTCAGCCTCTGTGTAACCAGTTTGGCAGTATGCTTTGGGTCATTGTCCATTTGAGAGACCCATTTGTGTCCAAGCTTAAACTTCCTCACTGATGTCTTTAGATGTTCCCTCAATATTTCCACATAATTTTCTTTTTTCATGATGCCTTCTATTTTGTGAAGCGCACCAGTCCCTCCAGCAGCACAACATGATGCTACCACCCCCATGTTTTACAGTTGGGATGGTTTTCTGAGGCCTACAGGCTTCTCTCTTCTTCCTCCAAACAGAACGATGATCATTATGGCCAAAAAGTTCCATTTTTGTTTCATCAGAACACAAAACATGTCTTCAAAAATTCAAGTCTTTATCCTCGTGTGTTTTAGCAAACCCTAGTCTGGCTTTTTGATGTCTCTTTTGGAGTAATGGCTTCTTCCTGGCAGAGTATCCTTTCAGCCCATGTCTGTACAGCACTCGTTTTACTGTGGATATTGACACATTCTTACTGGTTTCATTCATCTTGAAGACAAGCTCTTTAGCTTTTGTCCTTGAGTTGTTCCGGACATTTCGGACCAAAATACGTTCATCTCTGGGACTCAGAACCAGTCTCCTTCCTGAGCGATACGATGGCTGAACGTTCCCATCATGTTTATACTAGCGTATGATTGTCTGAACAGATGAACGTGGCACCTTCAGACATCTGGAAATTGAACCCAAGGATGAACCAGACTTATGCAAATCCACAATTCTATTCCTAAGATCTTGACTGATTTCTTTAGATTGTTTCACAAAAAGCAGTATGTTTTAAATACCCAGAAAGATCCACAGGCCTTTCAAATCAACTTATATCCTGTTGGTGAACCAATCAGAACTCTTCAATGAGATCACATCAAAATCAGATATTTTAAAGGTAGACTTACCGTAGTTTATGTACATTTTTTTTTTCTTGAAAGATGTGACAAAAATGTGTCCAGAAGACATTTTTTCTCCTTATTTTGACAAATAGAAATAATTTTCGGAATTCCCTTTGAACTAATACAGGAAGAGTTGTAATTTTTTTGTCTGACAATGGGGAAAAAAAATGGCAAGTGTGTGTTTTTGCAAAGTGTATGTAAACTTCTGGTTTCCACTGTATTATTAGTGATCCATTTAGATCAGACTCTAAATGGATTATATCTGTGTTGACCACTCCAAACACTTCTACTTTTCAAGAACTTCCTTCTTACAGTTTTCATTTTTCTCTTTTCCCCCTGTGTCTGTAGCTCGCCTCCCCTTTAAGCGCCTGAATCCTGAACCTAAAGAGAACCAGCCGTCGAAGCGCCCCTGTGCCTACACCTGCCCTGGACCTGAAATCTCAGACGGGCAGAAAGACAATGAACCTTCTCCTCTGACTGAGCGCAGTGGACCCCCTTTAGTTAATGGTTGCGGCCCACTTGATGGTTTTCTGACCCGCAAGCGACCTGCATCTTCAGATGTGAAAGCGGTCATCGATCTAACGGAGGACAACTCCTCATCCCCTGTAAAGTGCCTCGCTTCAGCTGCTCCTGCTTCCTGTCTTTCAACGAAAGACAAAAATCGCTGCAAAAATAAAACTGCCTGTGAAAAACCCAGCAGTGTTGACAACACTCCTAAAACGTGCACTGTAGACTCTGCGAGTAGTGATGAAGAAGTAGAAGAAAAGGACGACACATCTGTCTCGCAGCTTGACTCGATGCAGGATTCTGATAATGAGCCAGAAGAACTGAACGTGTCGGGGAATGTTTCCAGTTTGGGAAACCGGTCCATGGAGTCGGCTTCATCTGTCAGCTCCATGTCAGATAGCTCACCAGAAACAACCAAGACTGGTGACCCCACGCCTACCACTACACCCACAGTACGTACCAGTACGCATAACACACTTTGGCCCAATCCCATTTCTCATTGTTACCCATATGCTTTCTCCTTACCCCCAGCTTTAGTCTACGCTTTGAAAAGGAGGGTTATGCCCCACTAAATGGGACACCCCTCGTTCCGTCTCATGACTATGATGTCATCATCTAGCGTTGCCAAAACTGTCGGCTAGTGCTCAGTTTGATTTTCAGCACTATGCCATCTCATGTTAAAAAGCTTATGATGCATCAGAAATGGGAATTATAACCTGCAGATTATAACAAGCCATGTTCGCATCGCTGAGGATTTCATTACTTTACGATATCGTTAGTAATAAACACGAAAAGCTTTTTACAGCCGTTGTCGGCAAATTACAGAGAAATCATAACACAAGAGAGTCTTTATAAACGTTATAATTTATCATATGGTAATTTGTGCTAAAAGTCTTAAATTTGTGTTTCCTTCATGCCCCTCCGTATTGAGTGTGTATCTGAAATGGCTCCATTTGGAGGGGTGTACAACCCTTCGTCATGGCCCTTCCCCTCGCAGCAAAAGAGAATTGGGATAACGTCTTTTGTGAACCCGCAAAATGACGGATTGAGTTGAGGCTAAGGGGTAGAAATGAGATTGGGCTTAATGTTGGGAATGATCAGCAAAATGGGAATTCTGCTCTCTTAACAGGAATCAGCTCACTTTGTTACTTAGCTTTTGGATATATAATTTCTCCTTTTACCAGTTGAATAGTCATCTTTGAGAAAAAATCAGATAATCTTCCTCAGCAGTAATAATAAAAGAAAAAACAAATGCATTCTCATTTGGACAGAAATGCATCTTCAATGTTTATTTTTAGGATGTCTGGAATGTTTCACTAGATGCAAGATCTCTACCGCATTAAATTTTATATTACATCATAATCAGTCAATTAGTTTAACTTTTGAAAATATTCATCTGCTTCTGTCAGTCACGTATCAGATGTTTTTCCCCTTGTAGGAACCAAAGACCACCTCGAAGATAGCAGCAGATGAGAAAAAGATTAAAAGACGCTCGCTGAAGGTGAGTTGTTGGTATTGTTCATTAGGATGGTTTTAAATTTGAGATAATATACTGAAAAACATCCTCGGTGCATCCTGTTGGACCAATTAAAGGAGTAAATATGAAAACTGGGTGTATGTAATTGTAGAGTTTACAAGAACAAGAGGAAAAGCTTCTCATGCGGCAGGAGAAAGAGCGCCAGAGGGAAGAGGTGAAAGCTGCAAAGGAGAAAAAGAAAGAAGATGCTCGCAAACTCAAGGAGGAACGGGAAAGGGAAAAGAGGGAGAAAAAGGAAAAAGATGAGCGAGATAAACGAGAAAAAAAGGAGAAAGAAGAGAGAGAAAAGGCAGAGAGGTTAAAAGCAAAAGAGGAGTTGCGGAAATCGAAGCTAGAGTGAGTAATATATCCTTTTCCTTGAAATGTGTATTTGGGTTTCAGCACTAAGTTGGTTTTAGTGAGAAAATAAACACATGAAATCTAAATGTTTTCATTATAATTGTGTCAGGGCAAAGCTTGAAGAAAAAAGGAAGAAAGAGGAGGAAAAGCGAATGAAAGAAGAGGAGAAACGGTTGAAAGAAGAAAAGGATGTAAGTCAATGAAAGTTTTTTTTTTTTTTTTTTTTTGTCTGTGCTAATATCAGAAATTGATGAACTATATTTTGTCCTATTTCTTACAGCGCCTCAAAGCCGAGAAAGCAGAAATAACACGATTTCTACAGAAAGCCAAGGTTCAGCAGGCGCCTAAGGTGGGTTTTGCTCAAACTTCATACTGAAAAAGTGACATTTGAATGTTTTGTGAGTCCAGTAACTTTATCTCTTATAGCAGAAGTCG
Organism: Pseudomugil tenellus; assembly: GCA_037177515.1. Taxonomy (NCBI): domain Eukaryota; kingdom Metazoa; phylum Chordata; class Actinopteri; order Atheriniformes; family Pseudomugilidae; genus Pseudomugil; species Pseudomugil tenellus. Next base: position 21,244,804 of record JBAMHX010000016.1, read on the forward strand.
GTAACTTACTGCAAAACGCGAAACAATATTTTCGCACTAGATTGACTACTAACTTTTGCAATCAGTTTTTAATCATTGTGCAGACATGATGCGGTGTCGAAAGCACCATGTCCCTGTAGCTTAACCATTTAAGAATACTAGAAGCTTGAGAGATGCACAGCATTTCCGCTGCGTCAGGAGTAGAGGAGGTTAGCTGTGAGAAACTGCTGGTTCAGCAGTAAACGCTTTGCTACAAGCAACAGCAATAAACACCATCTAGTTCCAGCAGAGTCCTACGTCTGTTTCACTGCTGGAAGAAGAGATAAATAAATAATACATTAAATAATTAGTTATTTAAATTTGACCATAAGTGCTTAATGGGAGATATTACACAAGAAATTCATGAAAGCTGCTTTTATATCCTACGTCTTTTGAAATGTGATTTGCAAAATTAAATGAATAAAACAAAACATTGTAGAATAGATGAGTCTAAAAGTCTAAAAAAACAAATTAAATCGGTGATTTGGAGAATCATGACATTCCTAGTAAATAAATAAATGTATAAATATAATAAAATATAATTTAGTAGGGAAAATATGCTTTTGCTTTGAAGAAGTTATTTTGACCCCAAGCTTAATGTAGTTGCCAACCTGTAGTGCCTTACTGGTAAAATTTCAGTCCCCATTAGACTACTGTTATGTGAAACCAAGAGCAGAGTTTTGATCATCTTCAAACATATCCCCTTTCTAAATTCTTCTCATTTTAACTATTGATTAGATGTATAAGTATCTCATTGGTGCCGTTTACATGAGACTTTTAATTCCTCTGTAATTCCAAATAAAATTTAATTCTTCTTTAAAAATATGAAAAGTTAACATGTAAACACCTACTTCGTTGTAGAATTGATCATTTGGATGTAAACTAAATTCCGAATAAAATGGCTGGTTTATTCTCATTTCAAAGGTGAATTAAATAATTCCTGTCTCATATAAACCCTTAAGTCCTCTCGTGGTTAATTCCGGTCGTTCTTTGCATGCTTACCTTCTACATGCGCAGTCTTCTTCCCCCGATCTTGGTGTTTTGTAAATGCAATGAAGTTGAAAAAAAAATGGTTTACTTCCTGTCTTCGATGTAATCATAACTGTCCTCAGCTACTCAAAAAAGTGAAGTTGTATACTTGTGACAAGCTAGTACTTAAAAAATGTAATTAAAATTAAAGCTAAAGCAGTTTAAATTGGATTGTTTTCAACATAGCTGCTAAGGCTAAAAACAGGAAGAGATTGTATCGTACCCGCCGCGTGATTATGTCATTTCCGCCATTACGTTGGAATTAAGAGAGTGACAATAAACGTGATGCCATGTAAACCTTTATTGGGAATTAAAATTCCCACTCGGAGCCAAGAATAATTTAATTCTGAATTAATTATTCAGAATTAAAAGCATCGTGTAACCGTAGCCATTCTTTGTTCCTTTTGTTGTCTCAGACACTCGCAGCTGCATGTGGGAAGTTTGCACCATTTGAGATAAAAGAAAACATGTGTTTAGCACCACTGTGCCGAGTTCAGTGTGAGGACTCTGCTTTGGAAGACCTGGACCGGTGTTTGTTGAATCCTGCTGAAAACCTAAATGGACTGAAAGATTGGATTGGACAAAAACCAAGACAATCAGGACCCACTAAACCTACACGGACAGACTCACTCAGGTGAGATTAAAAATTGGGTTTTTTGTTGTTTTTTTTTCTTGCCTCTGTCAACGTTTGGGATTTTACCATATGAAGTCAACAATCATCAACTTGCTTGAATGTACAATACTAGAAAAAAAACAACAAATTATTGTTACTTTGAGTAAAACTGGACTTTTGAACTGCGTGTAAGCATGTTAGTAGTGGTTGATCAACTTCTCCTCTTTTCTGTTCAACTGGCCGTACACTGGCTTTGACATGCCATATCATTTCCAAAGTTATGTCTCATTGCATCTAAATTTAACAAAACTAAACAAAAATACAGTAAAGCATATTTGTATTTTGATAAAGTTGAATTTCCATTAAAGACACCTCATTCAGATATATTTCTGTTGCTTTTGTCATACAGTTGAATCCATTAGAAATTGCTTAGAAGCAGCTTATTAATGTAAACTTAATGTCACTTTAGGTAGTTTCTTATTTTCTCTAAAAAAAAAAAAATCTGATATAACAGAAGTTTTATCTTAAACTGTTCCACAAAGCTTGCTGCATCTCCTGCTGCACCACCTGATAATATAACAGCTTGCCATGTTTAGGTCCGTTTCTCTTGTTTGGTGTGTGATCTAGTACGTCAGCCCGTGTAAGCTTGCTTACAAGATGAAAGAGGCCATTTTGCCACCTACTTTAGTTGGATCTGACTTTCCCCAATCAATTAATCAATTTCCCTCCCTTTCTAACTCTAAGGGAAATTAGAATAGGTCAATTAATCGGCCAACCGTAATTCCACTTGTCTTGTTTTCCTCTCAATTTACACTCTTCAACAAAATGACACGATGTAAATTTAATTAACACTCATATCACTTTGTTGTGTACATTTTTCTAGTCTGATTGGTGTGTTTGCAGCTTCATGCTAAACTGGAATTGTCATGTTTTTGTCACCCTGTGTTTCTGCAGTGAATGTGTAATGGTGGATGGACCAAAACCAGATGGTGTTCCAGATCGTCAACGCTGTGGACCAATGAAGCTGCTGCAGTTCCATGAGAACTACCGCCCAGCGTACTGGGGCACCTGGAGTAAAAAGAGTTCACATATCTCACCTCGTTGCCCTCTTAGACAAGACAAGGTAAAACATTTTCAGATGCAACAGCTGATAAATAATCTCACTATTATATTTTTTTTTCTTCCATTCTGATGTGCTACTCTGAAAAATGGCTCCTGTACATCTTGGGAGTTCACATTTCTTTATGATGGGTTTTTATTGACTTGAGATTTTAGCTGAATTTGGTGTGAACTTAATCCAAACCAGTTTTGTTTGTGTAGTTGGGATACAAATAGTTGTTCTGCCATCCTAGGAATTGCTTGACTATGATGTGGACAGTGATGAAGAATGGGAGGAGGAGGAGCCAGGAGAATCCTTGTCTCACAGTGAAGGGGTGAGTGTGTGTGTGTGTGTGTGTGTGATAAACCATTTAATTTATTATTTGATTAAAAACTTGAAGTAGGCTTAGCAATTGACAATGAACAGGTAATATAAAAGTATCATTTTGTGTGATTGTAAGTTGAATTTGTTTAAACTTTTTTCTTTTGTTCTGACACCTAAATAACGCCTGTGCCGTTGGAATTGTAACAATTGTCCAAGTTATCGCGCTCACACGAAGAATATCCAGCGGTGGTCGGGGCAAAACCATAATATCGCAGATACTCCGCGTTCGTAAATATAATGAGAAAAAACTAAAAATAATGGAACTATAGCTATTATTCTCTTCTGCTGTGTATTACAACCGCAACGATTAGTCGACGTTAACAAAAATTGGCAATAAAATTGTCGACAATATAATTAGTTATTGACTATTGTCGCCAGATGGGTTTTTCCCACGCAGTGAGGCATCTCACTACATAATTATCTCTGCCAAGATTTGCATATAGCGTCTTAGCTGTCCGGTACTGTGCACAGAAATGGTGGCGTCTGTAACACCGTGTACCAAAACATCTCAAGCTCGGGAACTTTTTAGTTTGGATAAAGCAAAAAAACAAAAAAATATCTTCAAGGTTTGCAAAGCAGACCTCACAATGGCAGCATGTCGGTGATGCCCAAGCATTCAAAGTGGAAGCAAGTTATTTAAATAAAGCAGACTGAGACATCAAAAATAAAAGTAAATAAGTTATTATTTTACTGCTGCTTATATGCCTGCCCTGGTTTGCGGGAAAACGGTGTTGATTTTATTATTAAATCATTCCGATCTTTGCTCTGCAGGTGTGGTTTATTTCAGGATGATGGGCTTGACACACGGGGAGCAACGCTGCTTATGCTACATTAATTTTCTATGGAATCTCTGATGTCGTTTGTCACTCCCCATGTGTCAAACCCATCACAACAAACCACGCATGTTTGTCGGCAACAGCGTCATGTCCAATACTGAATGTAATGATATATATCTGAATAATTTAATTTGATTTGGCAGATCATTACAATGCGACGGCCCTTTTTACTGCCATCTATCAGTTCATTGGACTGCTGGCAGTGACGCTGCTCCGGAAATCTGACGATGCAGATATTGTTCAAGATTATATTTCATTAGGCTTCACATATGATTCCTTCAGTGGGTCAACAAACAACTCTGAAAAGTTGAAACTACATGGTTGTAGATGTCAAAATGTGTAACTTCATGTCATGAATTTACATCCGAACAGGGAGCTGATGAGATGTTAATTGGCGTTAATAATCCCTCACATACCACATAGCTTGCATAAAGTTTTGTATGAGCTGGTCTGCAGTGTTTTAAAAGAGACACTTTTCATTCTAGTATCTTTCTTGTGTTTATTATCATTTGCCACATAATTAAAGCAACTTCATGCTACATTTTAAAAAACAAGAAAGTGCTTCAATTAGTCCATGAATTGTTTCAATAGTCGTGACTAGTCGACTATCAAAATAGTCATTAATTTGCGCCCCACTGTGTATACTGTGATATTAAAGTAGACACACTTTAATATTGCGCTTGATTACTGAAATGTAATTCATTCTGTGCAGCCTAAATAACTAAAATGGAGGAAAAAGCTGAAATACTAATAACTAATGTGTCAGTTAAGTTTTATAAGCACTTTGAGATTTAATAAATGTTAAACAGTTCTTGTTTAAAGTACACAGAAAAGAGGGGAACATTTTTAATGTATGACTGCGGAGGGACTGAATTTCTACACATATTAGTAAAAACTATAATAAAGCTGCAAGCAGAATACTGGCTTTTATGTTTGCATTATTAAAACCTGATTAAAATACAGCCCAAGATGTTTTCATTAACATTTCACAACCTTTAATATGATATAAAAATATGATAATGTTTTATTTAATTTTTATTTGCTGATTTATTTTTAGGAGGATGAAGAAGAAGGAGGTGAGGATGATGACGACGATGATGATGGCTTCTTTGTTCCTCATGGATACCTCTCAGATGATGAAGGTGCATTAGAGGATGAGGTATGAGTTGCTATATTTCTTTTTTTTTGGAAGTTTGCATCTAAGATGTTTTGATCATATTTTTTTTTTCCCAAGATGATATTTGAAAAACACGAGATCTGTAATGTATCTTTGTGTACTGTTTGTGTATTTTGTAATTGTGCTGCAATCTTACAGGATGGTGGTGACCTGGAGAAGCAAAAGCTGCGTCAGAAGCTCAAAGCGAGGGAGTGGGATGAGCTTATGGCTAACAAGAAGAAGATGAAGGTGCTGGAACCTGTGGTGAAAGGCTGTGTTTGGGAGGGAGATGAACTTTGTTCTGACCCCTTCCAGCCTTTTGCTGTGTGTCTGGTCGAGCCTTTACCCAAGGCAGACAACAGCCCCAGTCCGGAGGAGCTGTCCAAGAGAGACCAGAAGGAAGCACAGTGTAAGTTTACACAATGTGGTTGGCTTTCATGTATTATCTATGGTTGGAGAACAGATTTCTTTTCTCATGTTTAGGATTTTATGAGACTAACTAGTATTTCGGTGCAAAGTGCTGTTTGACTGAGTGCAGTTTGTTGCTGCTTTTGGTTTTTCTCTTCATCTACTTGCCCCCAGAAATGGGCAACTCCGGTCTTCGAGGGTTGCAGCCCTGCAGGTGTTAGGAACCATTGACTGTATAAATAATGGACAGCACGTATGTCAGGTGACCTATAGGTATCTGAAGAGCGCATTTGAAGCCAATAGGCGGGTCCTACCGTCGCCATCTTGGTGTTTCGTCATGACCGAAAAATCCCAAAATGGATGAAAAGGTAGAGCTGAGAGGGCTCCGTCACGGTGGAGCCAGCAGGAAGTACGCAGCTGTATCCAGTGATAACGCTCTAACACACATCAATCAAAAGGACACGCCTCTAAATTTAAGATTAAAATAGCATCGAAGCGGAGGCGTTAGAAACCCCGCCCCTGAGTTTTCATGACGCAAAATTGGATCTATTAAACCGAAAAAAGTTTTTGGAGCCACTCTCTAAACTTGTTTATTTCAGCTGTGAAATTGGACATTTTAACACGGGAGTCATTGCTCTCTATTGCAGCCAGTAATCTAGCGGTGAGGGATGAACTGCAGGTATTTCTACTTCCTTATTAGCCTCACAGTCAGCAGCCAGATTGGCGCCTGGCTGCAACACACCTGAATCAAATCAATTAATTAGCAGACTTGTTCAGAGTTTGAAGCAAAACTCTTCACAAATCTTCTAATAAAGTCTGATGTGTGTCAGGTGTTTTGTCGGAGGGAAAGTCCTAATACTTGTAGGACTGCTGATGTTGCCCATCGCTAGAACAACAAAAGAAAGAAATAAACATCCATCCATTTTCTTAATGCTTCATGCAGTTCAGGTTCGCGAGTAGCCGGACAAGAGGCAGGGTACACCCTGAACAGTTCACCAATTCATCGCAGGGCAACATAGAGAGACTAACAAGCAGACACAACAAGGCGCACACACATCTGACAAAGACACATAAAGTTTTGTATCGTCTGCATAACTGTGATAGTTGATGTTTAAGTTCTGTAGTAGTTGACCCAAAGGGAGCAGATACAAGTCTAAGCAGTGACCCCTGAGGTACTCCACTAGTCATGGCCACATAATGCAAAAAATCCGACACTACAGACCTTTTTCTTTTTTGGGGTCTGTATTCGGTTTAACTTGTAGCCATAAAAGTGACTTAAATCTAATCCTTGTGTTTTGAGAGGCAACATGTTTTAATTGTTGGATGGAAATCTTTAAGTGTTCTAGCTCAGTTGTTTGAAAACGTACCTGTCTGTGTTACCAAATTAACTTCTGCAACATACAGCGTGACTTATTTCTCTGATGCATTATCCAGTAACCGTTTCGCATTGCAAAACATCTTTGTTGCTATATTATATTAAATATTGTATCATATTGAGGGAGACAACAAGTGGACTCTTTTCTATGAATCCTACAGCAGCTTGTGTGTTAATGCCCCGTCTAAATAAACAACCCCATGTTTGTTTTGTAATTGGTTCCAACGATCTAATTTATTAGGGTTGAATTAATGGTGTTTGTTCCCACTTTGAATATTTTCAGTAATCAAGAGAAATTCTCATATAATCTTGTGTATCGGCTGCTTTTCAGAGAAACATAAATATGTAAATACGCACCAGGTAATGACTGAATCTTCAAACTTGATGGCTTGCTCCGTTATCGCAATAAACGTATTTACTAAATTGGGGTCATGGCTGTATAATAGTAGGGAAAACGATGCGTTGTGTATTATTTTGTACTAAAACAGGGACATGATGTATTCAGTGTCTTCCTGAAGCAGAGGATTTTAGCCTACTACATTGCTCAACACTTTAATTATCTTTGCACATTATTAATCATGAAATGTCATGTTTAGGAAAAGTTGTTTTATTTTTGTACCGCTTGTAACAAATGACTGTAAATGTGTTATTGATATGAGTAAAACTTTTCTATTCCTCTTTGACAGTACTTGGCCAGCTGCTGCCTCTGCTACATGGTAATTCCAACAGCAGCAAAGTAATCATCACTGAGTTTCAGGAGCTTTGTCGTCAGCAGAGCCTCTCCTCATCACCAGCTCCTGATCTACTTAGCCCTCAGACCCCTACAGAGAACATCCCCACCAGGTGAAACATTTACCTGACAGGTTATGCTTTTATTAAGGGTGCAGCCGGCTTCATAAAGTGTTAAAATGACTCTTTCCTTTTTGTATCAGAATACAGCTAAAACGTCTGATTAAGAATAACGCCGTGTATGAGAAGCGCTCTGCCTATAAACGCTGCTGCTGGTACGTGCACACAGAGGTCCTGTCCCGTTTTGGACAGGAAGCTCTCCCCATTCCCTGCCAGTGGACCTACCTCACCACAGGAGCTCGGGAAGAGTCCCGCGAAGACCCCCAGGCAGCCACTGGCTCTCAGGGAAACTCTCCCACTACACCCCAAACCTCCACCACACCTTCATCCTCCAGCAAGAGGAAGAGCACCGGCAGCATGTCAATCACAAAGTTCATGAAGAGATGTGCTAATCCCGAGCAGGTAGTCCGAGATTAATATATTTGTAGAGCATCATCTTAGGAAAAGCGCGAAACATAAGCTAACTGTAGCTTTTATTTCTCTTTGTCAGATTGAAGCAATGGATGCTGATGGTTTCCAGGCCGACACGGAGGATGATTATGATGAAGATTGTATCATTGTGTCTACTCAAAGTGGTGAGTTGTTTTGGAGAAATGAGAATATCGTGATGTAAATGAGTTTCATTCATGGACATATCTTTAAGTTGATGCAGAAACAGGTTTGTGAATATAAAGATAAACCAATATCGCTACTCTGCAAGTCTTTATGGAAACCAGCTGCATCTACAAACTCAAGTTGAGAAATTGTTAGTTTGGTTTAGGCACTCTAATTTATCTATAAGCAATTTATTTATTTTGATTGTCTTTAAGTAGATTGGTCTTACTTCATGTCGTTTTAGGCCCCAAAAGTGAGAAGCCGTGCAGCAAGAAAGCATCTACAATGGATGTCTCCCCTTCTGATACAGCAGCTTCACCTGTGGCCAGCGCTAGTCTTACATCCACCACTGTTTGAAGACTGGAGACGCCGTCATCCCAATAACACCCTCATCTTGCTTCTTATCGGTCTCCAAGATGGAATTAAGCCTTCAGTAAAGGTGGAGGCCTGGCAGGAAAATGCAGCAGGTGTCTGCTCAGTCGCAGCTATTTTCCTGGTTCAAGTGTTTCATAAAATCAAAGCGGCAGACTTTATTATTGGTTGTCAATATTTTCAGTCTTCAACTGTGGCTGAGTTTAGTTTCCAGCCAGGCATGTTTATTATGGGCATTTTTACATGTGAAGCAAACATCTTTAGCGCTGCTGCTCACTGGTTTGGACACACAGGAAGAGAAAAGGTGAGGACTTATTTTTCATGGAAAGCATTCATCAATAGTACCAATATTTGCAGTTTTAGAAATGCTAAATTCCTGAACTAATTGGTTTTTCTTTGGTCTAATTGTACATAGTTGTCAAAAAATAGAGGCGGGAAATTAGGCTTTAAGTGCATCTGTATATGTAAATGTCTCTTCTTTCTGGGTCATTTCTATTTCATACAACTCACCGAAGTAGCTGCAAAACCTGAACTTGTACAGTTAGAAACTGCATTGGTGTTTTATAAATATGTATTTTCTGTATTTTACAAGAATACTTGAACTGGATAAATTTGTTAAACATAAATAAAAGTACTGCACCTTTTATATTTCTTCCTTTTTATTATTGCTGTAACCACTCTGCTACACTGGTGCTGATGTGTTACAATGTCTTAACTCCACAGCTTCAGGCTTGTGAATGGTTGCATTAAAAAAAAATGGCCAAAACACACAATTGATAAGCTTGTCGGTGAGGTTTATTGTTGCGTTGCAGTATTTCCCATGACTTGTTGGAGGTCTCCGTAGTGGGAAGTTTTGCACAGCTAGATTTTCTAAACTTGAATAGGAATATTTTTTCTCCCAGAGAAGTAGACGTATTTGTTAGACTGGTTTATTAATAGATGAGCATTGTGAGACGGTCCTGAAAAGGTGTGCAAGATGAGTAATCTCTCAAATCAAACATAATTTAGCATCTTAAATGGTCCAGTTTTTAATTATTTTCCATCAGTAAACATGACAAACATCTGTTTTCTAAAACAGCCTTAGAGAGTCTGGAAGGGGTTAAACAGACCGAGCCCTCTAATCTAAAACTGGACTTCACACGATGATGCATATCTGACTTTTTACTGAAATACTTGTGTTTTTACACAAGTCTTTGTAATTTCTGACTTTTTGGGGCAAATGCCAGCAGGCAGAGATACACATTTGAAAGACTGGACTTATAAGATGCAGCTTGAGCCGTTTTTATTACAGGCAGGTTCAAAAGCAACAACACAACATTAAAATCACGGTTTGCCAACTTTAACACGTTACTATGACGACTAGGGATTCAAACTGATGTACTCTTAGTCGATGGACAGGCTAAGACGTCAGGTCAGTCTGATGGCTGAAGCCTTGAATACTTGGTATTGTGCCTTACATACAAATAATCCCCCTTTTTAAATATGTTCAAATCTGTTGCTTGATCTGCAGCAAATATTAAAACATGTTTCAGGATGTGATTCTTTTACATAAGCAGCTTCCTCTGAATGCATTTGAGTAGCTGGACAGAGGTAGGTTGTTGTCAGTCATCTTAAACACTTAAACAATTAGATTTCTGGTATAAATTCATGCACAGAAAAACCCCAAAATGTGTACTGAAGTTTATTGAAAAAGTTATGGAGTGGATGGTAAACGGATAAAACGGGAGTAATACTGAGAATTAAATCTGATGTACAATTATTTACTTTGATCAAACTAGTGTTTTTATATCCTCCTAAAATGAAAACTGAGCCATTTATTGTTGTTTTACAGTAATATAAAGCAATGTTTTTGTGTTCATTGCAAATGGAATGTTAATTTATTCTTAATTCTTACTTAAAGCATAAAACTTAACTCTGTTGTGAAGCTTTAAACTCATAAGATCCCAGCTGAGCTGATCATCGGACAGCAGCAGCAACAATAACAAAAAACAGATGAATTACAATATTCACGCCACAGTAATTTGACTAGAACATTATTAGAAACTCTTGAAAGCAGCTTCTGTTCCATTTTCATGAAATGTGTTGTGTATAAATGGATGTGAGCCTTATCGATGGTGAACCGTATGAGACCTTCATGGAAGCTGTAAACTCAGAATATTAAAATTCCTAATCTGTAAATCAGCACGGTCTTTAAAAATAAGAATGATGGTTAAAACAAATACTGTTTTACTAAATTACATTTGAAAATAATGGTTCATTCAGATTTTCTTAATGGGAGTAAAGTATTGTTACTGTCATGTTGAAAATATTTAGCAAAGAACCGTTACACAAAAGACGAGAAGAGTTAAAACCACAATGACAAACACATGATTTTAAGTAATCTGCATGCCAAAGAGTTGCTTACTTAATGCTTCTAGCTTTTAACAAAAGAAATATTTTAATATTAAAGCAATCAATGAAAGTTTACATTAGGGGCTTTCATTTAACCTAAAACTATCTACTGAAATAAGATTGAAGTAATCCCTCAAAGTGCTTTAAAGTATTTTGTTGAAGTTGCTTTCAGTTGGTTAGCACATTGCTAATATCCTCATTAAACTAGTTAATGAAAGCTACTTTCAAGCTTTTAATATTCAAAGAATTTATGATTTACCAGCTTTCACTCACACTGAAGTAGCCACAGAGGTGCCTAAGCAGAGCTTAGGACTAACGTGCAATAGAAGCATTAACCGAGCCAGACTCTTATCACACTAAATCAGAGCAGACGAGCTTCAGTTAACAGACTTTAGTTCACCTTGAATACAGAAACAAAACGTAGCACATGTGATGAGCGGCCGCGAGTAGAAAAACAGAGGTCTCCACACGCTGCTTTTAAGGACGCATCCAGCTGGTTGATGCAGATAAAACTACTGCCACAGCATCTGTTTTCTAGACTAATCTTACATTTAGAGTGCAACAATAAACAAACATGACCCCTGCTCACATCTGTGAGTGGTGCTTCCTTCATCACGATGTGCAGCTGAGGCAGACCGCAGGGTTGCGGGATCCCCTGCGTGGAGAGGAGGCGACATGCTCAGCAAAACAAGTGCATTAGGGTGAAGTTGCCCCCAGTCTTTCACTAATTTCAGCTTGTTAAGGGACAATTTCACCCTGGCAGTGGGAGGGGAAAGAGGGAGGTAGCGGGCACAAAGCGCTTCTTCTTGTTCAGCTCAGCGTCCGAATGGTTTCCAGTAGAGACGGTTTGAGGAGAGTGGGGCTTTTTCCGCCTGCAGCTGCGATGTCAGCCTGCACGGCTGCATCCCAGGCGAACGTCAGCAGCGCAGCAGGGACCTGTGACATGAAACATCACGTCAAACGCAAGAAAACCAGAGCATGAGTTGATGACGTTGCTGTGTTTTAACTCACCAAGTTACATTCTGCCAGAGCAACCTCTTCGGACTCTTGTAGTTTCTGGCCTCCAGGAGCGATGAGTTCAAAAGGCTGCCAGCCGTCCACCAGGGACTCCCGCACAAAAGCGAAGAGCACAGGCAGCCGGTCCCAGGCGTAAAAGGTTCCTGAAGGAGGATTTCACACGCCATACTCATTGAAAGCTATCACCTAAACTAAGCGATGCAGGTTTTTTACAGTAAACACTGATCACTCTGTTGTTTTTATGTGAGGAAACTCTGACCTTGTAGCAGGTTCCCATCAGGCAGTCTGATCCTGAGCAGGGTGTAGTTGTATTTCCTTCTCTCCCTCTGCTCATCCTTTTCCCTCATGGCTTTGGTGCGCAACATGGCGTTCTTCTCCACCAATTCGGACCTTAGAAACAGAAAATTATTTAACGCCTTCATTAAATGAGTGATATTCCAGACTACAAGCATTTGCCACAAACAGGAACTTTCCAGTCTGAGAAGCCTTTCGCATACAAGCCACTACTGATGGGTGTGTTATCAGCTGTCAGTAACTTAATAAATGATTTAATAATCAATTAAGCCCATACTTCTGCTGCTGCTCGCGCTTGAGCTCCTCTGCAGTCAGGTTGTAAAACTCTGGCGGCAGCTCGAAGCGCTGGGCGTTAGTCGAGGGTCTGAAAGCTTGAGGCTGCCTGTCCAGCTGAGCTCTGACTGGTTCTCCTCTCTGAAGGCGATCTCTTTGCTCCTTCATCAACTCCAGCGCGTCAGGAGTTTGCTCTGGTAACACCAGGAACTCTTCTTCCTCTTCTGATTCGCATGAAAAGGGAAGAAAGGTGAGAAGATGTAAAGAGTCCATACTCACTGAGCGGCAGTGTTCATTTACCTTGCCCATCTACAGGAAACATAACGCTTATGAAGCCTAAAGCCTGGAGAAACTCTCTACTGCCCTCCACAGGACGCACCTTCTCCTGGAACAAAAAACAAAAAAATATATGTCAAGGTTTCTATGTATATGACCACTAAATCTAACATCTGTACTTCATTTAGATACAAAATAAAGAAGATTTTAAAGCAGGAAGGTAACTTTATACACACCTGGAACACTTTGTTGCTGAGTTTAATCTTCCTATATTTCTCTTCTGTGGGGTTCTTACATATATTTTCAACATACCTGAAAAGAATTAATGAATAAATCAGAGAATTAATTAAACAAAGGAAAACCATGAATGAACCACAACATATTCATTTTTATCACACTGTTCACCTTTTAGCATCGTGAAACAATGACGAAACCCAACACATGAAAAGATTGTTGAGAGGTTGAAACATTAAACTGTACTATATAGCATCACGTTTAGATTTTGCTTTGTTAAACTGCTTGAAATGAAGGGATACCAAAGTGTGATTTAAGTGTTTTATGATACACTAGCAGTAAAACATCAACACTTTTCATTTTCTGTAAATTCCATGAAATATAAATATAACTAAATAAAACTTTAGACAGAGTTAAACCAAGTGGGAGAGTATGTCCAAACTTTTGATTGGTATTGCATATGCAAATGGACATACTTGGCACAATGTTGCCATTTACCCAGTCTCTTTGGAAATCACCTATTGGTGCAAAAATACAATTTTAAAATTGTTAAATTGCATTTTCCCAACAGGTAGTTAAAGTTCCAACAGGCATAATCTGAAACTGGTTATTTGTCAGACTATCTTAGTTCATCTCTTGAGTTAGGCCTTTGTTAAAGTTGTAATAACTCACAGGTCAGAATTAATTGGTTGAAAAAAATGAATAAAAACAAATAAAAGAAATGCATTTTCTCCAGAAAAGTCAGGTACAAGGACTGCATTGAAAATATGTGATAAAGCAACCGATGTCAAGAGAAAAACTTTGAAGGACCTTTAGGAAGTCTGGAGAACTATTGCTCAAGACAACTGGCAGGAAATAATAAGGACACGAGGGCTGGTTTAAGACTTTTTGCAGTGCTGTACACCTCCTATTACAATCATCATCTATTAACATCTTACTTATTTATGATGTCCACTGCAGCCCTCACTTTCTCTCTGTCTTTGTTAAATGTGTAAATCATCATTACAGAAGCTTCAATGGCGTCCTCTTCAAACCTCTGAAAGAAAAAAACACATTGGTGTTTATCAACAACGCCTGCAGGATTGCATCTGACCTCATTCACAAAACATATTACTAATGTGCTGCTTATAAATTAAATGCACAGTATTCTGATCTTAGCCACAAAAATGAGCACAGTGAGCATATTTACATAATATCTCCACACATACCATTAAAATGGCCTCTTTAATGTGCGCTTCCCTCTCACTTTTGGTTAACGTCGCTCCAGTGAGAGGACAGGTGAAAAAAACACCTGACACAGAGAGGCAGGCAGGATCTTTCACTGACACTTGTGATCCCTGCACAGAAATTAATTAACAAAATTTTTCAGCAAGAAATATAACGTAAAACGTTGCCTCTCATGATGACTCTGTTTCAGTCAGCATATACCTGTGCACCAGCTGCCGTTTCTTTTTCAGCCACTGCAGCCGCCTCCGCCTCCAGTTCTCGTTTAACTACAAGTAAACGCAGATGCAATTTATAATCTGCACCTCTTTTTTCATTTGTGCATTTTCTTATAATCACATAAACCCTTTAAAAAGACTTAGAACTATGTCACAACAAAGAAATATTACAGTTTGCATGAGCCACTGGCTATGTTGTTGGGTTTATCTCAAGGTTATCTATGATACAATTTAATCTGTGTGCCTCACCCTGGTTTCTGATTGCATCATGGGAGGTGTGCACTTTCGGCCTCTGCTGCTGTTCAATCCTGGCCAATGCTGCAGCTCCTGCCCTTTGGGCTCCCTCACTAGGAGCATAACGATTCTGCTTGCTGCTACAGCTGCTCTGCACAACCTCGGGCTTGGAGCTGAAATGAAATAAGGATATTATGCTTTTATGTAGCTTATCATAACGACCACAAACTGTGCTACAAAAGTATTATACATTAACGACATAATTTCATCATGACAGCATGACAGCTGGGTGTCCATTGAGTTTTCACAGTTAGCCAAATAAGCCTGTTTACGGATTAACTGATAGCCAAGTTACCCTGAAGTTAGCTAGCCTCCCCTCGAGCTGAAGATTATATAATACAATTGTTTATACCAGAAACAGCAGCCAAACTATTGTATGCAACCATATGGACACAAAGAAAAAAAAACTGCTGTATTCTGGTTTAGTTTATTACTTATCAAGGTCTTAAATACTGATTAAATATCACCCACCAGCTAGTTTATTGCCTAGTTCTAGTTAGTTATAGCAGCTGATAAAAGTATACTACTTGCCTGGTATCTTCCGTTAGCTTCTTCCCGGGTCCCGCAGATTTAAACTTAATATCTTTTTTAATGTCTTCAAAAAACTTCTTCATCTTTATCTGGCAACAAAAGCTTCGACTTTAGCAACGCTAACAGGTGGAGCGCACCTAGCTACGCTATGCTAGGAGAAGAACCAAAACAAAAATCAGTTGTCAAAATTCTGCTTCCGCCTCACAAATCACGGTGTCGCCCCCTTGTGGCTGGGACTAGAACTGGAAAATAAATTAAAGAAGGCGCTAACTTTTCTTTCACAATGTCTTGTCAAAGCTATCTGTCTCATTTATTTGATTTTACCTCTCTAAGTAATATCTCAAGATTTAATCTCATTTTCACAGTCTTTTTTTTTTAAACATCTAGTCTTTCATTGTCCACATATGTTCAAGCTGCTGCATGTCTGACCTTTCTGACCCTGGTGTTTTTATCAGACTGGCAAAGGACTCAACAACCCAATAGTTTTCTTTTGTGGTTGTGACTGTTAAGCAGTGTCTTTGTAGCTTCACATTCAGGAGAAATTAAATTATCCACTGATATTTCAGGTATAGGTTGTTAGTGGGCAGCTATTTTCAGAGGACCTGTATAAATTTATGTCAGATGCATGCAAGCGTACAGATGTTGATGTATGAGAGATGACTGTAGCTTGCATGTTCTGTCTGGTTACTCCATATATCACAGTACTGAGGACAAGCTTGTACACTCCCTCATGCCCACTAATCAATACTCACTCAGTCATTTTATTGCTTTAAATTTGATTATTGATTATAAGTCAATTGGCAGACGATACAAC
>JBAMHX010000016.1:21262229-21274191 GCA_037177515.1 Pseudomugil tenellus
CAACAACAACAATAATAATAATAATAATAATAATAATAATAATAATAATAATAATAATAATAATAATAATAATAATATAAAAAACAACAATTCGACGAGTTGAATGTCTGATAACCTTTTATGCTTGTAATTATATAAATACAGTGACAGCTTGTGACAGAAGCCATTACACATAGCATTTAAATTTACGGGGGCACGTGAAGGCAACCATCAGCGCGCCGCCGCTGTTGCCACGTCCAATGTGACGTACTGAGGTGTCGTCCGATGGGAGGAGCCGTAGCTTACCAACGTAAGGAATCACACAGCTACAGGCACTGATGGTCATTACCTTACGAAGACCCCAGCGAGAGAGGTAGGAGTTCAATAAATCATTCATTTAATCTACAATGTTATCACAGAAGCAACAGCTTCCTCCACAGTTAGCCAGATAGTAGCTAATATGTGCCGCTCGGATGTTGTGTCGCTCCCGGACGCTCGCGTGCTGCTCCCGCTGAAGACAGACAAAATATATAGATTGATAAATGAAACTTTCATGTTCAGTGAGATTATTGTAAATAATTGTGCTTTGCATAAGTTTTCTGTGCTGTTTGGGGAGTTTTTTCTGTTCTCTGAATGAAATGAAGCATCCTTGTTGTGTTTTGGGGAAGCCTTGAACTCGCATCCCGTCAAAACACTTGACACGTCCCCTCTCACACGTCAAGTTTGAAAGTTTCGTGAATAAATGGAGTCATCTTTATTATTATAATTATGAATGATAGCTACAGTGATGTATTGTGATAAAGAAACACCCCACTTAAAGAAGAGATCCCCTCCAGTAATAGAAATGATTTCCTGGTACAGCAGGTTTATGGGTGTGGGTGTACACAGTGGCTTAAGGTTTTTATTAGTTGCAGTCTATAATTTATTAAGTATTGCATCATCAAGATGTCCTAGTTTCACTTTTTTTTCGTTTGATATGAGTAATAATTTCCCCAAGAACAGCTAAATTCATGTGAATAAAGTCACACTTTTGCTAAGAAGCACCCATCCCCTTTTCTAAAACTGCTTTCTGTGGGGCAGAGTCGACCACAAGCGTAGCTGATCATGGACCCAAACACCAACGGATTGATGGAGAGGTTGGCCGAAGCTGGCCAGTCTCACCTCCTGCAGTTTTGGAAAGATCTGAGCCCCGAAGAACAGCGTAACTTGAACAGTGAACTGCAGGGGATGGACTTCCAGGAAATAAACGGGTTCTTCAAGAACGCCATGGAGACGTCCAGCAGCAGCAAACATGAGAAGATGGACACCCGTATGAAACCGGTGCCCAGGGAAGTGCTGGGAAGCGTGACAAGAGACCGGGAATGTCTGAAAACCTGGGAGGCAGCAGGTGAGCTGTATCAGCTGTACCGCTGCTTATTAACACACACTTATTTCCTATAGCTTCACTTTTGTTGGTCCAGAGTTCACTTAAGTGGAAGGAATCAAGACAGTCATTTTTATGGCATTATATGGGTGTTCTGCAGTTGTAAGTAAGCATTTGATAATGCGTAAGTGGATTACAACATCACATGGTATCCCGTTTGCAGTGACATGCTGAAAAGAGTAAGTCTTTTGCTCATAGAATTGATTTCCAGTGATGCATTCAACACATAATAGACATTTCAAGCACATTTCAGCATCAGAGACTTCTTATTTTCTCTTTATGTGGTTATGTAAACTCAAAAACCATCCCAGTGTCATTCTATTGTGTCTATTCGAAATACGACCACGTAGACCTACATTGTCCAGCATGATTTGCGCAATAACCCTGCTTTGGAAGTCTGAACACTTAGAAATCCTGCTTGATTGTTTTCCTTGGGCGACAGTGACGCAGAGGCTCCGATCAGCAGACATCTGGTGCTGATTTAGAGCTGACGTGGTTAGAATTTAGCTCTTGACCCTCATTCATGAAGTCATCTGCATCTTTCGTGACCACATCTGTGTTCAGGGCGTGGTATGTCCGGCAGACCCGCCTAGCATGAATGAAACTTGTCTGTTGGCACCTACAGGTAGACAGATTGTAGCATATATTGTAGTTTATGTAAGATAACCCGAAACCGTTATAAACCACTGACCTGTTGAACCACTGTAAAATAAACCAAAGTCTTGGCATGAGTGACACATTAGTTCAGAGGCAATTTAGCAAGTCAGATCTCCAGAGTCCATTAGGGTTAGTGATAAAATTGAAAAGTGTTTGTATAAATGAACTTAATGGCATTCAGATTGAGTTTATACTAATAACAAAAATAAATCCTGAGTGTACTAAAATGATTAGAAGAAATGATAAACTCTATGAAAACATATTCTTCTATAAAACACTGTCGGACTTGTATGTTTTACTTGTTTTAAGTCCGACTCAAACAGCTGTGCTCTTTTTCTCCGCAGGCCTTCATTGCATCTCTCAGAGCAAAGTGGCCGTCTTACTGTTGGCAGGGGGCCAGGGAACCAGGCTGGGGGTCTCTTACCCCAAAGGCATGTACGACGTTGGCCTGCCGTCCCACAAAACTCTCTTTCAGATACAAGCAGAGCGTATTTTAAAGCTGCAACAGCTGGCTGAGGAGAAGCACAAACTCAAGTGCTGCATTCCCTGGTGAGACACTGAGCTTAAGTTGACAAAGATATCTTATTTAGTTTAGTCTGGCATTTCTGTTAGCGGTAACTGGATCAAAGCTACAAAATACTGCCTGTTTTCTTTGCAACAAGAACCAAAACTGTTCATCTCGTTATGTTTGCATGGGGACTAACTGGGTCAGGTCGCTGTGAGCGTCAAAGGAAAGTCAATCAAGGAAGCTGAATTACGGGCAAAGGATTAGTTCCCTGCAGAGCAGAGCCAAGAGTTTATTTCTGAAATGAGAAAGATGGAGATAACAAGAAGGCGGAGTAGGTTATTTCATCCGTCCTTCCGCTTCACCTCATCTCTGTGAAACATCAAAGCTTGTTTTCTGGAACATTTTAAAGGACAGTGCTGTGGATTTTAATTGATTTATTATTGTCTTCATAGTATATGGCTTTTCTTCTTTGCGTGTGTGTCTAAAAGTGGAAATTAAATGCCTAATTAGCTTTTCTTTGTGTTGCCTTCAGGTACATCATGACAAGCGGCAGGACAATGGAGTCCACCAAGGAGTTCTTCTCACGCCATAACTACTTTGGTTTGGATAAGAGCAACGTGGTTTTCTTCCAGCAGGGGATGCTTCCAGCGATGGACTACAACGGCAAGATCATCCTGGAGAGTAAGGGGAAGCTCTCCATGGCCCCTGGTACGGACACGCGTAATAAATGACATCAGGCTTGATTCATAGTGTAAAGATCTTTACTTTTATCTCTTTGTGTTCCAGATGGTAACGGGGGACTTTACAGAGCCCTTGGGAACCAGGGTATCACCGATGACATGCAGCGGAGGGGGATAGAGTGCATACATGTGTATTGTGTTGACAACATCCTGGTCAAAGTGGCCGACCCCTCCTTTGTTGGTTTCTGTCTGCAGAAGAAAGCAGACTGTGGAGCTAAGGTTAGTTATACTTTAAGATAGTTGTATATGTATACTTGTACATAATTGGGTATAAAACTAAACTCTGAGGTTGGTTACATAGTTTTACAGTTTAAAGACATCTTAAGGGAAGCATGTTGTGTTTTATGGTTTTTCCATTTCTCTGTGTTTTATTGCTGTTTTGGTGTGTAAAAGGTCTACAAAGTTACAAAGTCCACTCTGAACACACTGCTACTGAGCTGCCTAAAGCCACAGCAGCTAAAACAACATTTGGAAGCTAAATGTGATAAAGAGGCTGCTGAAATTGTATAAAAAAAAATGCAATAAATCAAATAAATCTAGCAAACCTAAGCAGAGAATTCAGAACTTTAGAAGTAGTTCTTAAACCGGTTATGAGCCGCAGAGATATTAATTGTCATTGTTTATAACTCCTGACACACACCAAGGGGTCATCCTATGGACATCCTTTTCACTTTAAGGTCTGGAACAAATTAAGAAGATAAAGTGGTTTTTGGTGGATTATGTCAACAGTTGTTGCAAAAATCCCACAATATTCCCAAAGTCAAGATATTCCCCAGTTCAGATTTTTAAAATATCACCTGTAATAACTTTGTTTCTGAAGACCTGATGATAAATACTAAATGTAAGGCTATAAAACCATCAGAAACTTCATAAATGAGGAGGATAAAGTGCACAAACAAGTCCAAATTCATGTTCTTTCACCCAGATATAGCCAAAATCAGATTTTTATATGCCCTGAGTAATATGTTTATTTATGTATTAATGCTTTAAAATATAAATGCCTTAATTGCACATCTGTTTGCGATGACATGTTCATTTAGAAAGCATCATAAAAATCATTTTTTTACAGTAACTTGCTCATAAGGTTGCATTTAGTCATAGCTGTACGTATCAGAAATTAAAAGCTTCATCCTCTCAAATAGCAAAACTTCTCAAAAAGGTTGATTAGTGACAGGAAAGTGTGTAGACATGACAAAAAAGCAAAGTATTCAGCGATCGAACCATTGTAGCTGCATATGATCGAGTTGGATCAGTCAGTCTAGTTCTGCTAGTTCTTCCATTGCTTCACGTCTTTCTGGTGTGTGACTGTCCTGCATTGAAAGGTGTGGCGAGTTTGCCGGCTTGGCAGTTTAACTGTCTCTTCCTCAGCTGCCTCTTCCACAGCTCACCACTGGGTGGAGGTGCAAGCCTCTTCATTTTCTCCTGGAGAAAAGCAATAAATTCATCTTAGCTTTCGAGGAATTTGGGACCTGTGCCCAGAAACATCTGTCTCATCAGTCTCGGATTAAATTACGTACTTTTTTTTGAGTTGAACTATTTTTTTTTATCCCTTCTGTAGTTTATGAACACTTGTGATGAATAATTTGTTTTATAATACTTTTCTTTCTGATATATGAGATGCTCTTCACTGAGTAAGCTCCTTAGTTTCTTTCAAATAAAGAAGATATTCCAGTGTTATTCATCCCAGTGTACTTATATGAGGACTAAACTTCTGGCTTGCAGAATATCAAAAGCATTTTATTTTACTTCTTTAGAATTTCAGTGATGATACAAATAAATTAATATTTGTACTTGTCAGAAAAAGCGTCTGTGAGCTCTGCTGTTTGACTGTAAAGCTGGAGCAGAGTACTTGTCTAGTGCAGTGATTCCCAACGCGGGAGACCAAAGACCACATGAAAGTTTAACTTTCTGATCGTTAAACTGGTCATATCAATGTGCATGGAGATAAATCCACCAAAGTTTTTATCACCTGGGTGTCTTGTTTACATGGAACCTGACAAAAAGCAAAAACATATGAATAAATGAGCCATTAAAATCTGCTATATGACAATATTTGCAAATATACATCTTTAGTTAAAAATCTGCTTGGTTATCCTCATCATGTGCATCACATTAGTTTTGGATAAACATTGTGGTGTGATGAGGTCAATGAGCTGATAGATCTACAGTAGTGGAGTAGTTCATATCTACCCAGGTAATCCTGATTTTCTTTTTTCTCTGCAAGAAATAATTAATGAAACATGTTTGAAAAACACCACAGTGCAGATGATTTATTAGGAGAAGTTGAGGGGTAAGCTCATTTTGGAAACACTGGTTCTAGTAAGATAACACAACCCATCCCATAATGAGTTGTGTGTATAGAACAGACATTTTTTGGAAACTGCTTTTAGATGAAGTAGCTTGTTGGTTTTCTGTAGAGTTTTCTTTGGTCTGAGCTGATGATGTAAGTCAGATTAATTGTTTCTAAAAGGAGGAACCTGTTTGGGCAACAGTATATGATTAATACATCCAATAACCATGATATGCCATGGTAACCACATCAGCAAATCCAGTCAAGATTTCCATCAGTGTGTAATTGCTCCACTCTTTCAGAATCACAAACTGCTTGTCTGCATATTTCTTAGGCATCCAAAGTTCATCTGAGGTGTCAGGATGACCATTTCTGTGCATTACTCATTCATGTAACGCTTTAAAACGACTTGTTTCATGATGTTCAAGCTCATAAAGAGCTTTTAGGATCAGACTTTGCTCCAGTTTGGCATTTAGAGTGTGGTTTAGCAGAGGTAGAAGGATCAGATCACAGCAGCGTCCCACCCTCCTGTCGTAAATTACTGAGAAGTAGCGGTTCATGTGGCTTCAGCCCTCTCGCTTTATTCAACAACCCCCTCATCAGGATTGCTCCCTGTCATTAGGAACCAACAGATGGGCCCAGGGCTTTTTTTTCCTTGAAAAAGTAAAAAATACTGATTGATCCACGACAGTTTCTGGGATTTTGTGACTCATTTTTAATAATCTGTACATCTTTGATCTCATACTGGTGGATATGTCGCTGGGTTGTTTAAACATCAATGTTTTTGTCCTATAAAGATTGTAAACTATTATTAGTTTAATTTGTATGAGGAAGCTGATAAACTATAACTTATAGCTTCATTGTACAAGTAGCTAAACTGCATTTGTCTTTATGTGATTCTGCTTCCAGGTGGTGGAGAAAACCAATCCGACAGAGGCAGTAGGTGTGGTCTGCAAAGTGGATGGCCGTTATCAGGTGGTGGAGTACAGCGAGATCACCTTGGCAACTGCTGAGAAGCGCAGCCCCGACGGTCGTCTTTTGTTCAATGCAGGAAACGTGGCCAATCACTTCTTCAGCCTCTCTTTCCTCAGAGATGTCGTCCAGTAAGAATCCGAGAAGCTATGAACAGAGTTTCTGTCGCCTTCCTCTCCTCTGCCAAACTCTCTTAATTAGTTTCAGTAGCAGAACAACATCTGAATGCAGGATCTTTCTGTTTATATCATAGGAAACACGAGCCACGGCTGCAGCACCATGTGGCCCAGAAGAAGATCCCATATGTGGACGCTCAGGGTCGTCTAATCAAACCAGACAAGCCAAATGGAATTAAAATGGAAAAGTTCGTCTTTGACATCTTCCAGTTTGCAAAGTGAGTTGCAGCGCTGACAGTTTTTCTGTCTATAGCAAACACGACGTGTGTGTGTCTGCATCAGTAAAAAGCAGCTCATCTAAAACTAAAAATGTTTGAAGTCCTAAAAACAAAATGAGTAACTTTTGCTCCGTTTGAGAGGTTTGCATGTGCCCCCTGGCAGGCCTCCCGGCTCAAGGTTTGAGTCCTTGATCTGTTCTTCCCTGCAAGGTCCAACCCCTTTTTCCAGCCCTGATCCCTATCCTCCAGCCTCAGCCCTGCCATTTCTCCAATGTCTGGTCCAGCAGGCCAAGCGTGCCAAATTCTCCGCAGGCGGATGGAGTTTTACAAGCTGTTCAGTCGTTCCAGCTCCTCCAGAGTTGCATGACATCAGCCCTGAGTCAGAGCACCGCTAATAGAACTTTACATTTAATGAAAGGATTCCTGTAATGATTGACTGATAGAAAACACTGCAGACATGTCCGGCTCCCTTTGAGGGTTATTTTCTGCGTTTCAAAATGAGATTGGATGAAGAATACATTAGATGTCGCTTGGGAATGAGGAAGATGTGTGCCTGGATGGACAGTTTGAGCAGAATCCAGATGCTTTTTTTTTTTTTTTTTTGCTGAGTTCTGAATTTTCTGAATACTGTTTTGGTTATGCAGCGATGTACTACATAGTATAATGAGTCATACCATGAAACAGTAATTTTTTACTTTGACAGTTTTTTTGTTTACTATAAGACAGAAACTGGGCATTCCTAAGGACATGGTTACAATTTTTTTCTTTTGTTTTGTTTTTGTTCATCACACCACAAGAACTGGCTTTAAAAACAACAAAAATTAGGTAAATTTTCCTTCAAATAAGATAAAATCTCTTGTTCTGTAGGCAGATAATTGATCTTATTTCAAGGAATATTAACCTGTCAAGAATTCCTAAAACAATTAAAAAAATCTCACAACTTTCTGGTTGAAAGACGATTGCTCTTCCACCTGAGCTACAGCCGCCCATAAGCACATGTTGCCTTGATTTGAGATGTTTATTCTTACTTAGATTTTAGTACATTTTCAGTGCAAATGGTCTAAGAGCTCAGAGTGCAAACACCATACTTGACATGTTTGTGGTGGTTCTTTTTTAATCACCATAGACTGTGTATGAACCAGTTAAATACATATACAGTTATGTCCCTAATGCGGGAAACTGCCAGGAAGTCCACTTGCATTTGGGTTTCTCCTGAACTTTAACGGTTTAGGAAACATTTGAGACGCTACTTATAGCACGGTGAGCCTTCTCATACTGCTACATTTGACACTTTCTTCTCCTCCCAACATGAAACTTCTGCTTGATTTAACCCCACTTTGTGCAAACTACATTAATTTTTTTTATTTTGAAAATCTTTTTTTTTTTTTAATGGATTCATTTATTTTGATTTGTCCAGTTTATTTATTTACTTCCCTTTGTTGATATTTAGCAGACAGTTGCAAATCCTCAAATGAGTGAGAGTAGCTGCATTTTGATTTTCTTTTCCTGTGTGCTGATGAGAAGCTCTGTCTCTCCAACAGGACGTTTGTTGTGTACGAGGTACTGCGGGAGGACGAGTTCTCTCCGCTGAAGAATGCGGACACTCAGGATGGAAAGGACACGCCCACCACAGCCAGACACGCCCTCATGTCCCTCCACCACCGCTGGGTGCTCAACGCTGGAGGACACTTCATAGATGAGAATGGCAGACGCGTGCCCGCCATACCCAGGTGACTGCAGGGCCTCGCGACACACACAATGTTTGGTAAAATCACAGAACGGCTTGCTCGTGGTCGCCCCCCCTCCAACACTTTCACACAGTGTAAAAACCATATGCACCGGCTTTGTTGTGTTTGTGTTGTCCACATCATGTTCTCGTAGCCTCACTCTCTCAACTCCCCTCCTCTCCTGCTCGGTCTTGCTCCCGTGCGTCCCGTGCAATGTTTCCAGAGACGGAGCAGAAGCTGATGTCACAGCTGATGGCAACAGAAAGTAACTATCTCTCTGCTGTACTGAGTGCATGGGGATGGGTTTTTCTTTTTTTATTTTTAAAGAACTCGCTTGCTCTTTGCTTCATTTCCACTGAAACGAAGAGACTTCTTGGGCATCTTTTATTCTCCTTACGGTTTGCTGAGGTGAAGGAAATGACAGCGAAGATCCATTTAGTTGAATGAAAAGTTCCTTTCACCACTTTGGTCAGATGACAGTCATTGTGACCTGCTGCCGGATCATTTTCACTCTAATGGATTCTTTCATACATGTGTGGCTACATATGTATTGCATGCTGGGTAAAGGGAAGCAAACTCCCTGGTTGATAGATTAACCCATTGATATGTTTAAAATGGCTGCTCACTTCTTACAAGATTGGCTTGAGTTGAATTCTATCTGCATGCTGAACATCTGCTTGACTAACCTTTATGGTTATTATTAAGGCTGTTAAAGCAAAAGCTTCCTTTTCAATAATTTCTCTGTTCCTTCAATCAGCTTGTCCATGAAACACCTGAAAAGCCAGATGTGTGGTCTGTAATTTGTTATCTGTAATCATTATCTAGAAGTAAACATGCTGAGTGATTGTGTCTGACGTTCCCTCAATCCAAAGGTTTTGGGTTGAGACGCACATTACCCGTCATTCAACTGTTTCCTTCTAGAGGACGTCTGTCTCAGGTCGCAGGACTAATCACTGGTTGCGATAATGCTCTGATTCTCCACCTTTTGATCTCTAATCACAAGCTGCAGTAAAAGAACAGCTGTGCCCAGGATTTACAGCCGCTTCTCTAAACTACTGTCACTCTGCTTTTTGGACTTACTCATTCTTTCCCCCCCTGTGATTCTCTGAATCTGTCTTTTCCTATGCAGCTTGAAGGATGGGACAGATCTGCCAATCAAATGTGAGATCTCACCACTGGTGTCCTACGGGGGAGAGGTAAGGCTTCACATTAGGAAGAAGCTCCACGTATGGCCATCTATGAGCAGCTAAAGTCTTCCAATCTTCTTGTAGGGTCTTGAGGAGCTTGTAATGGGACGGGACTTCCATCCAACTCTGATGATCGACGAGCACGGAGTCCATGAGTTGGTGAATAACGGAGTTTAATCAGCCGGAGCGTCCGAGACCAGAGGGATAACCCAAAGACCCACCTCCCTCTGGTTCTCAACGCTGGCTTGTGAGGAGAAACTGTGATGTCGTCGCTGTGCAATAAGAAACATCGCCTGCATGTGTCAATGAAGATGAATGAATGAACAAGATGAAGTTTACTCTGCTGTCCACTTTTCTATGGTTTCTACGCTGATGTCATACTTGGTTCTTATTTTGAAGAGCACTTAAACGCAGCATGAGATGAAGGATGAAATTCCTGTCGCTCCGACTGGACGATTCAATCTGCAATTGCATCTATTTATTTTGCTTACGAGAATTATTTTTATATGAACTGATAGATGCTGCATAGGTGGAAATGAGCATCTACTCATTTTACCTGGTGATTTTTATACAGGAATCGACTGAGATGATCAGAAAGATCTTTCTTCCGAACATGTAATCAAAAGACATGAACTGGGCTGCGGGGGGGTATTTATGATATCTGCTTTTTCCTGCTTGTAGTCATAGATGACTAGATACTATGATTTCTCTCATGGTTATTAAATACATTTTCCTACTTGGAATGACTTGTTTTTAATGTGTCAACTTTTTCTTTTTAAAATAACACATATTTCTTTGGCTGCAGGCTATTTTATTGCTAATAAGGAAGGAATTTCCTAAACACAACGTAACACAATGCCTGAGGAAAAGAGCACATCATGGAAAGTCCTCTGATTTCATTATGTAAAACAGTTTTACCCTAAATGCTCAAAATATCAATAATCTGTATTATTTGGTCTTAATTCTTCATTTCTATTAAGGCAGCGTTATATTTAGCAGAATTTCCAAATAACTCCAGATTTTCTATTAAACAGTATTTGATTTGTAAAAGTTTTTAATATCTCCTTTAGTGTGTTGTAGCCTGTTTAGATGTACAGGTCTGCACAGTTATGAAGCAAAGAACTGTTATTTATTTATTTGGCTTTCTTCATTTATTGCTTATTTAATTTTCCAATTTCGTTCTAGTCCAGTCACTGTTGCAGCTGTAAAGCTTTGCATCGTTCTAACACTTTTTAAAAAACCTATTTGTTCTTTTACAACATCCTATAGTCAAAGTTGTGGTTTCTGGTCCAATACATGCATTTAATCATCTGAATAATTATTTAAATGCAAACTCAGATTTCTTTTCTGCCTTTAAATATAAACAATGGTTACTAGCTTATACATTGTCAAAACCATCACATTTTATCTGCATCTGACACATGTGAACTACAGAATGAGCTGCTACCTACTATAATGCACATCAGGAGGTAAAACAGCATTTTAGACAGAAGATAAGTTACTTTCACAATGTATGATTTGAGAAAAAGTTGTTTAAGATTTGACTTTTTTTCATCTTGAAATACTGGATTTGTTATCTAGTACCTCGGGGGTCAGTACTTGGACTTGTATTTGCTTCCTTTCGGTCAACTACAACAGCACTTAAACATCAATTATCGAAGTTATGCAGACGATACACAACTTTATGTGTCTTTGTCATCAGACGACTGCAGACCAATAGATCTACTGGGTCACTGTTTGGAGCAAATTAACACCTGAAGGAGAGAAATATTTTTACAATTAAATTATGAAAAAAACATAATTTGTTTGGGGGTAAAGAGAAGATGGTCAGAATCTGTAAACATCTGGAGACTCGGGGTCTTAAAACTACCAATCAAGTCTGTAACCGTGGAGTGCTGATAGACTCAGATCTGACTTTCAGCAGCCACATCAAATCTGTGACTAAAAAAGCTTTTTACCATCAAAAACATCAACAGAATTAAAGGTTTAGTCGCCCAGTAAGACCAGCAGAAACTCATTCATGCTTTCATCTCCAGTAGACTGGATTACTGTAATGGTCTTTTAACAGGACTTCCCAAAAAGAGC
>JBAMHX010000016.1:21297121-21314327 GCA_037177515.1 Pseudomugil tenellus
AATGACAGAAAAATACATTTTTACAAAGAAGACATATATACACAAATTTATATATATATATATATATATATATATATGTGTGTGTGTGTGTATATATATGTATATATTGGTGTTACGCTAAAGCTTTGTATTTATTATGTAGTTAATGTATAGTGAAACTACATATATTTCCAGTCTTGACATCTGATACTTGTGACCCATTTTAGATGCACATTCTTGAGGCCATCATGGACCATCATATTATAACTATTTCTTACTTTATAGCTCTGCATGGGTGCAAAATGACCCAATGTTAAGGAGCCACCATGTAAAAACCTGCCAAAGTTTATATTTACTTTAGCTTTGCTTTAAGTTTCCTTATCATACATGGCAATCAACAGCCAATACTTTTCCCTGACAAATGCCCTCACAAAACCTTTTCTCCAAGGCCTGTTTTATTCTTTTGATATTTACATTTAAAAGATTTACCTTTAACAGATTTAAAACAAACACTGAGTTGTAGAGGAAGTGAAAGTCTTGGATTTTACCATTCACCCTAAAGAGTCCCATCCCCACTTTCCTTCAAGACCTCTGATTTTTTTTGTTCCATAAGAACAAATTGAAATTTGCAGGATTTTGCTCATTGATTGAACTGTTACTCAATCTTTATTAATTAATCCAGGTCTCTGTATTTGTTCTTTAAACAGGCTTTAATGAGGGTAATGCAATTTAAGTATTAAGTATTTCTTGCTTCTTAATAATGTCGGTAAGAATACTACTGATGTTATAAACACATTTTTTCATTGAATTGTTTTGAAAGAGGATAGAACAGAACAAAGATGAAGCATAAAGTTTGCAGGGGATAGATGAGCAAGCCTGAGTTTGTGTACGTTCGACTGCTTTCTGTATTTCCTAGGTGTGTGTGAATGCGTCTGTGCCAGACACGTGAACGTTGTATCTGGTCATCAGCCCAATCTTTCATTCGGTTCCACGTCTTGGACTTTTAAACAAATGTTTGGAAGAGATCAAGAAAAGCAGAAGAGATAATGGCAAGGAGAGAAAAGGAATGAAAGAGCAGGCCGAGAGACAGAGAAGCTCTTGAATCTCCAGCTCTGCTGTTACTGGCATCTTCTCAAAGGTTTTCTGTAGGACAAGGGGCCAGGCGGGAAGGGTCACACTCCCTTTCACTTCCACCTCTAACTCTGCTAAAAAAAACTGAAAGCTGTGACTAAATGCTATTACATACCCAAAAACCAAGTCTTTTCAAAGGCTCTTTCATCCCTAAATGAGGTTGAACTTGTGGTCATATCCTCTTACCTTAAGCTATTAATGTAAGATCCTCACAGACTCAGGAAAATGTTTTTATTTTTTTGCAATGAGAAACATCAGTAAGTTCATTCAGACTCGTAAAAGCTAATACCTGCCATGCTGGCCATGTCACACTCACTTAGAGTGCAGCTTTACTGAGTCTTAACGAGGTGAGGATAAAGTAAATCACTGTTGCCTTTAATCTAGTCATTGAGGGGATGTGAGAGCAGGGAGAGTAAAGACCACACACGAGGAAATGACAACGAGGAGACAGGAAATAGAGAGAAGACGAAGAGGTGGAGTGGCATGCAGGGCACATAGGGGATGTTGCTTCTTCTGACCATAACCTCAGGACATGATGTAGTTGTGCCTGCCAGCCAGCCAATTCAACCAGACACACTGCTTCTAAACAGTGAAAAGATCCATGTTATTATGAGAGCACTGAGTGTGTACGTGTGTTGGCACATGTGGTGTCCTCCCACAGCGCTCCCCCCACCCCATCACCCAGCGGTATTCATCAGGTTTTTCAGGTTTTTCGACAAAAGCTGGGAATGAAGGAGATCTTTCAGGGGGGATGTCTGAGAGCATCTGGTGAATGTTTGAGTATGGTTTCAGATTTCCAACACAAACCGCTGCTGTGGTTGCTGAGAGCAGAGGCATGTTTCAGAGCAGAAAGACTGCAAGAAAATGAGAATAATTTAACAAAATGACACTAAAACGAAATTTTTACTCTAAAAAAATTATATAAACACATAAGTTTCAAGCAGATATAAGTGTATTAATGTTTCTAAGTAAC
This sequence comes from Pseudomugil tenellus, assembly GCA_037177515.1. Lineage (NCBI taxonomy): Eukaryota > Metazoa > Chordata > Actinopteri > Atheriniformes > Pseudomugilidae > Pseudomugil > Pseudomugil tenellus. The sequence continues at coordinate 21,299,205 of JBAMHX010000016.1, forward strand.
TATGGACAATAATCCACATATAATAGAGATTTGTAGCAAATTTCAACTCATTGCTGAGCTGTTTTATGTACGCTAAAGATTTATTCTCATATTCTCATGATGTTTTCAGATGTAGCAATCAACAACATGTGGGAAATGAACACAAACATTTAGCACTACATCATGTGGTGGTGTCATGATAACAACTATGTCCTGACATTTTAAAAAAAACTAACTTTTCCTCAGTTTTATGGCAAAAAGTTGAGAATTCCTTTCTGAAAAATTGTAGCATTTTATATACATTTTACATGAACACAGACAGTCTTGGCGTTGTTGCGCTGTTTTCAACAGCTAACATAGTTTAGGTTTTAAGGTCAACACTGTTCAAACACACAACCTTTACTAAAGACAATTCTTTTATTTGTTTTTTTCTGATTTTCCCCTCAAACCTAACCAAAAAGTGGGTAATAAAAGAAATTAATTAGCCTATCATGGTTGTTCTGCTACCTCACCTGGACCAGTTTAAGTGTTCACCATAAAAGCAAAGCTAAACTGACTTATTTTAAACATTGTTTTTCATTTTTTCATTTTGCAAGTTTCCTTGCTCAGCCAACCTTTTTTTTTGTTAAATACATGAAAAAAATATAAATTGTTCCTATTGACAATTTTAAGTGCTAGCATGTATTTTGTTCACTTAGCTTAGCTACGCCAGTCTGAGATATATGTGAAATGTGTATAAAAATTTTCGTTAATGAAAAATCTTCTCCATTTCAATTTTAGTGAAATTTGCTCTAATTAACTGCTATGTTTCCATTTGGGTTTCACATGATGCCTCATAGAGAAAGGACACCAAGAAAAAATAATATTTTCCATGTCTTAACCACCATAGTGAGTAATTCTGGGCGTCCTACACAGCATCATCAAACGTTTTTTTTTTTTCTTTTTGCAGTAAAAACTCATAATCATAAAACTGCAGTCACTGGTATTTAATGGTTTCAACTTTTTATTAAAGTACGTTGTTTTGTCTCAGATGTGTGTCGATATCCTCTGGGGATGTCAGGAGGACAGATCCAGGATGAGGACATCTCTGCCTCCAGCCAGTGGTCTGAGTCTACTGCTGCTAGATATGGCAGGTATGTTTTACTTTACAGAAACACTCTCAGACATGTGTTTTTTATGTTTACCTTGGTATTGAGTGCATGCTTGCTTGAGTGGTTTATCCTGCAAGGTGCCTGTTTATTTACCATAAACCATAAACTGGGGTATCAGTTCTACGTGCAGTCACAATATTAAAGTAATGTCTATGCATGTGTGCTGTAGAACTTGGGTGGGCCAAAGCATCAGGATAATAATGCATTAAACTTTCCCCATCCATTCTGGCTATGTTTTCAGTCTCGCCTTGATCTCCCTCTGGATCCCTGATCCCAACCTCTTAACCTAAATTAAATTTTAGACAAATTTACGATGCAGTCTTTCAACAAGGTGTTTTTATAACAGACTTTAAGACCTAAAATCCACCACTAAACTCAGTTTTACTTTCCTCTCACCTTATTCTCATCATCATCATCCTAGTTTTAGTTTCCCGTCCTATTTTTCCTTTCTGGACGAAATTCTTTTGAAAATCCACTCACTGTTACTTCATGCTTTCACTGTTCTCTCCTTTTTTTCTTGATACTTTTTATTCCTGCAGGTTGAATAGTGAGGAGGGTGATGGTGCGTGGTGTCCAGAGATGACGCTCGAACCAGACAGCCTGAAGGAGTTCCTTCAGATTGACCTGCGCTCGCTTCACTTTATCACTCTTGTGGGAACCCAGGGTCGGCATGCTGGGGGAATTGGTAATGAATTTGCCCAAATGTACAAGATTAAGTACAGTCGTGATGGCAGTCGTTGGATCTCATGGAGAGACAGGCAGGGAAAACAGGTAAACATTAGTATAGCTTGACTAAACATAGATAATAGATAATGATCAGTACATTTCGCAAACTTTCCTTAGCATTTCCTTATAAATTAAAGTTGACTTGAGTTCAAGATGTGTTTGTTTCTCTTGTAGGTGATCGAGGGCAATAGGAATGCCTATGAAACTGTGCTAAAGGACCTTAAGCCTCCCATCATTGCTCGCTATGTTCGATTCATGCCAGTAACAGACCACTCCATGAACGTCTGCATGAGAGTAGAGCTCTATGGCTGCGAATGGCTGGGTGAGTTTTGAAGGTGGTAAAAAGAAGAAATAATGTCAAGAATCACCCGCAAGGTAGCATGTAGCAAACATCATAAAAGAATTAAAGCCTCTCACCTTTGAGCTCATAAAGATATAGGAGATTTGCTGACTTGCACATACCATAACATATCAAACACTGCACTGTTTAAACAACTCCTGTGTATTTAATTAACTTTACTACAAACAAAATATAAAATAACCGTTTGCAACAGCACACAGACATTTTCCATTTTATTGTTGCTTGTTTCTCATATTTCACCAGATTGATGCCCAAAGCCAAACTTTTAATGGGTTCATTGACAGGATGACTTCTCATCTGGGTCTCTCATGAGGTCTCTTGTTTGTAATACAAAGACGCTGTGTGCAAACAAAGCTCGTTCACTACGGTGAACACAATATGATAGAAAATTAAACTGAACTATAAACATAAACTGTACCATCTGGTCATGGTTAAAGTGTAAACAAGAGAATAAAGGTCACCATAACTTCTGCCAGGAGTAATTGCAGTTTTATTCACCTTATTCCTTCACTGTAGTCACCGTAAGTCTTTTGTCCCTCAGCACTGACTTTCATTCTTTGTTTTCAAATTAAACGTTCTGTGCAGCAAACAGGTCGTCAGTCTGGAACAACCACAAAGGCCCCGGTTAAAACCAATTTTCCCTTCACTGTTTCTCAACATTGCACACGCAATCCCGTATCACTTATACTTCTTTCTTCATTTCTCAAAATGGAATTTTCCACCCAACTCACATGCAACTTGACGCATTTGTAACTATGGTGACCTGTAATTCTACATCTTTAAACAAACTATGTGGTTTAAAACAATGGCTTTCTGACCCAAATAAATGACAGAGTAACGAAAAGTGAGTGAACGGTCTCATTTAGACAAAAACCTTTTGTCTTTTCAGATGGCCTTGTTTCGTACAATGCTCCAGTTGGACAACAGATGCACTTGCCTTCTTATACTGTTTACCTGAATGACTCTGCCTACGATGGAGCCATCATCCACAGGTGGGAGAGCTTTTTGTGATTCCCTGCTCAACATCTGTCCTCTTCACTATTATTGCCTGGTTGCTATGGTAAAGGCTAAGGGACAAACAGTGATGTGTTGATCATGGTCCTTTGGAGTAAAGCAACGTATTGCTGGAATGATTGAGTCAGCCATTCTTACAAAGTTTTAACACTGGGATGAATCAATGGTGGTAATTTTTATATATAGTCATGCCTGGATTACAGCATGGTGAATAAGTTCCTCCATGACACAGAACTTTCTCTCAAACAGTGTGGAGGGAAAAGAAAATGGCCCATATTGCAGCATGACAGCCAAAATAAAGATATTTGTGTGGTAATGCTGCCACCTTGTGTTGAACTGTTCAGCTTTGAGACAGATAAGCTAAGACTGGCTTTCTCTCAGTATGACAGAAGGCTTGGGCCAGCTGACTGATGGAGAGTTTGGTCCAAACAACTTTAAAGAAGATCTCATCTACAAACAGTGGCCGGGTTATGACTACGTGGGCTGGAACAATGAAAGCTTCCCCAGTGGATTTGTTGAGATAATCTTTGAGTTTGATCGTATACGCAACTTTACCACCATGAAGGTATGATTCCAGATAACAAACCCTCACTAGCACTCAGTTCAATCTACTGTTCTTCCTGAAAAGGCCTCTGTGTGCACAGGTCCACTGCAACAACATGCTTCCCCTGCACATCAAGGCCTTCCGACAAGTGGTTTGTTACTTCCGCTCCGATTCAGACTGGGAAGCCACGTCACTCTTCTTTAGACCTGTGATGGATGACAAGAATTCAGATGCTCGCTTTGTCACTGTCAATCTGGCCAATCACATGGCCAGCGCCATCAAGTGCCAGTTCTACTTTGCTGATGCCTGGATGCTATTCAGTGAGATCACTTTCCAGTCAGGTACACAGTGAAACGTTGCTGGGTTAATGTCTGACCTAAAAGTTAGAGAAAACCTTTGTCATCTTCATCTTATTTTTGATCTGATCAATTTTTGTGCTAATTCAGATACAGCCATGTACAACACAACACTGGCTCCGCCCAAAACTGGACTTCCACCAAACATACAACCAGGTGAGTCCCACTGCGCAACTCTCTGACAGTAAACTAACAAATAGTTTTACTTTCAGTTAACCTCTTCTTGATTTGGCCCATTCTTGTTCTTTATCTTTTGCCTTCTGTCCAAAATGGCATGCCTAAATTAAATTAAGTATATAAATGAAAAGGAAGACATTTCAGTCTTCAGGTATACAAGCACTGTGTTTATAGTCTCAAAAAGGAAGCCGAGACATATCAAACAAGGCCTATGCCGCCGGAAGCGACGGCTAGGGGAATATTTCTGAACACAATACAATAATATAAAGATGCACATGTTAAGCCACAAAGTTTCACCTACCGTTGAAACGTTGAACCAGCCTGGTGTGATGTCAGGACAGGATGCATCCTGATGTCATGACCTTTTATTTGCACTTGATTTGAAGTGAATAGGACAAATGGTTCCAGAGATATCGCCAAAAATCTGCATTAAGCTCCACCTGGTGGTAAAACCATAAGTCAGTTAATCATGAAATTTGATACAGGTCGTCCCCTTGGGGATGTAAACAGGTATATGGACTATCAAAATCTGATTGTAAAAATTGTCAAAGTTATCACGCTCACACGAGGATATCCGGCGGCGGCTATCCAGGCGAAACCACAATATCCCCAACATTTCATGTCCTGGGATATAAAATGAAAGAGTTATAATTAAGATGTTTGTTCTAATGGTTATTTCTTCCTAAAAGGAAACCCATTACCTAAAGAGTAAACCAGAGGATAGCAACCCAATATAACTAGATGTTAGTAAAGTAATTTCTGATGAGTAGCTTTACAAAAGTAGAAGTTAAAACACTGAAACTGAGCAGTTTTACAGATGTTTTGATTGAAGTGTTACGCTTGTAAATATCTCAGGAACCCATCAGCAAATGCTGATATCTGACACGTTTATCAATCGTCAGTCAGTAGGATCGAAGGATAGCTCCCCCCCCCCCAAGGTTCAGAAGGAAGTGAAGGAGGAACACTATATGATTCACCACAAACCTCCATCATTAAGGAAAGTCCCAGAACTTACATGCTTCATTTCAAATATAGGCAGTCAGATGAGACATTAGCAAAGTTTTGTTGAGATGAAAAAAAACTTTTCAACACAAATTAAAAACATAAATGATGATGTAGTGACTTTTAATACCATTTTGCTGTTGGCTAGTAGGGGTTGCGTAAAGAGAGACATTTAGTTATTAACTTAGTTTCTACCTTGTGCTGTTTGAAGCACATAAATTAATTGAAGGACCTAAATTGATAGGGTGTTCTTATGTTTTTGTCTCTTATAATTGCTTGGGGGGGCTGCACGGTGGATAGGTGGTTAGCACTGTAGCCTCACAGCAAGCAGGTTGCCAGATCGATTCCCGGCTTGGGTGGTGGCTTATCTGTGTGGAGTTTGCATGTTCTCCCCGTGTTAGCGTGGGTTCTCTCCGGGTACTCCGGCTTCCTCCCACAGTCCAAAGACATGCAGCTTGGGGATAGTCTGGTTGGGGACTCTAAATTGCACTTAGGAGTGAGTGTGTGTGCATGGTTGTGTGTCTGTGTGTGGCCCTGTGATTGACTGGTGTCCTGTCCAGGGTATGTCCAGAGTACACCTGTGTAAGCTGGGATTGGCTCCATTCTAGTCAAGAAAAGGCTAGATTAAATTTGTCATTTGAAAATGTTGACTTTGTCGAAAATTATATAAACTGTAGCCAATCAAAACCTTTTAAATGTGCATCTCTTGTTGCGTCTCCTCAGAAGATGACCCCACCCATAAAGTAGATGATAGCAACACCCGGATTCTGATTGGCTGTTTGGTGGCGATTATCTTCATCCTAGTTGCCATAATTGTTATTATCTTGTGGAGGCAGGTGTGGCAGAAGATGTTGGAGAAGGTAAGCCAACACCTTATTTCCCAGTCAGACAATATAATATTGTTATTTTTGTAAATTCCCATTAATGTTTTACCTTTGAGAGGTGGCCAGATCTGTTGCTTCAATCCCCCACCTCTTTTATTCTAGGCATCCCGTCGGATGCTGGATGATGAGCTAACTGCTAGTTTGTCAATACAGAGTGACACATTTGGCTACAACCACAACCAGTCAAGTTCAGCCAATGAACAGCAGTCTAATTCCACCTACGAGCGCATCTTCCCTCTCGGTCCAGACTATCAGGAGCCATCAAGCCTTATATGTAAACTGCCAGAGTTTACACAGAGCCCAGAAGAGTCCAGTAAGTGATATTTAAAGTGATATCCACAGAAAATCATCTCCTCTTCATTATACTGTGATTTCAGTTGCAGTTTGTGTTGTTTTGCAGCTTCAACAAGTCCCTCAGCCTCTAAATCCACCACTCCAACTGCGGTCCAAGATGGCGTCCCTCATTATGCAGAAGCAGATATTGTCAATTTGCAAGGTGTTACGGGAAGCAACACATACGCCATCCCTGCAGTGACTATGGATCTGCTATCAGGGAAGGATGTCGTTGTGGAGGAGTTCCCTCGAAAACTGCTCACATTCAAAGAGAAACTGGGAGAGGGACAATTTGGAGAGGTGTGTGTCCATTGCTCTTATGCTGGGGTTCCAGCTAAAAACACACACAAACTAATTCTGACTGGCTTTATCTGTTTCAGGTCCACCTGTGTGAGGCAGAGGGAATGCAGGAGTTTATGAATGAAGAATATTTGTTTGATATTCCAGAAGATCAGCCAGTCTTAGTGGCTGTGAAGATGCTTCGTTCAGATGCCAACAAGAATGCAAGGTGCTGCTGTGGCTGGAGATAAAAACAAATCATAAACATGACAATACAGCACATTTCGTAACCCTGTCCAAACTGCTGTTTGTCTGTAGGAGCGACTTCCTCAAGGAGATTAAGATCATGTCACGCTTAAAGGACCCTAACATCATTCGTCTGCTAGCTGTGTGCATCTACAGCGACCCTCTCTGTATGATCACAGAGTACATGGAAAATGGCGATCTCAACCAGTTTCTGTCCCGCCATGAAGCTGAGGGACAACTTGCTCTGCTCAGCAACGTACCGACAGTCAGGTTAGTATGTGGGTGAAAAACTTAGTTTGTTCGGTTCAAAACACTTCATAATATCTCTCCTGTGTCCTCTGCAGCTTCAATAATCTGTGCTATATGGCCACTCAGATAGCCTCAGGAATGAAGTACCTCTCCTCTCTCAACTTTGTCCACCGAGACTTGGCCACACGTAATTGTTTGGTGGGGAAAAATTACACAATAAAAATTGCTGACTTTGGCATGAGCAGGAACTTGTACAGTGGTGACTACTACCGGATCCAAGGTAGAGCGGTACTGCCTATACGCTGGATGTCATGGGAGAGCATCCTACTGGTGAGGATTCATTCTAGATTTGTAAATCCAGCAACACCGTTCCAGCTACTGCAAGCAAAGATGTTTTCTTGTTTTTGCACAGGGTAAGTTCACCACAGCAAGCGATGTGTGGGCTTTTGGGGTGACCCTTTGGGAGATACTAAACTTCTGCAAGGAGCAGCCCTACTCTCAGCTCACCGATGAGCAGGTGATAGAAAACACAGGGGAGTTTTTCAGGGACCAAAAACGACAGGTAAGCATTTACTGAACCTGTAAGCTTCATTTGCTTCCCAGAATTGATTTTTTTCTCTTTGTCATGCAGATCTACCTGCCCCAACCTGTGATGTGTCCGGACTCGCTCTACAAGATCATGCTGACTTGCTGGAGGAGGAATGCAAAGGAACGGCCCTCCTTTCAGGAAATACACAAAAGCCTTTTGGATTTACAGCCTTAAGCCAAAGCAAAGCTTTAGACAGTTATTCCCAGTCTGCTCATCTCTGCAAGAAATGGTGTTTGGCGAGAGTGGCAGACGCACGCCAGGTTTAAGCTATCTTGTTTCACCAGAGAGATGGGGCGGGATCACCTGTGGGCTCTGTGCATGGACTACCAAAGGGGATTTAGTATGTTGTAGTTTGATTAAAATTAGCACAAAATCATTTCATAACTATAAAAAGATTTATATAAAAACGACACCATCCTTTACACAGAAACATGTTTAAAGACATTACCTGGAACAAGTTTTGAGCGGCCAAAACTTTAATGTAGCAAATGATATTTGGCACTTTTGAGTCTTCCTGTAAGTTGGTTGTGTTATTAGTAGTTACATTTTTTTGGCGTTTTCTGAATAATTGATTGCAAATTGTTGAAGAACTTCGGAAGACTGCTTGAATGTAGATGGGGAAAGTGCAGCAAACTTTCATCATATTTTCATGTATCTCATCTCATTTTTATGTGGAAGAGAGATGATCTCACATAAACATCAAATAACTGTCTTTTTGCATCCCCCTGCCATTTTCCCACATGAATTCCAGCAAAAAGTGTATATAACTGTTTAATTTCAATAGATATGTTTTAAATCTCAAATATCAATACTTTTTATTAATATTTATATGTTCAAATGTATTTTCTCTGTTTACTTATTGTTGATATATTTGTATTACAATATGCTCTGTAACTGGAGTATTATATTTGAATTTATGCATTTATTTTTTCATTCTACACTTTTTAATTTTTGTCTTTTTTTGTTTGTTTGTTTTTTTTGTCTCCTTCTGAAATGTTCTCAAGTCGATGACGATTACAATTAGCAGCATGTGCGTAGAGTTTTTTCAGGATGTTTGTCAGGACACCTGGCTGTGTCTTAGCATTGTTGCTGTGTCAGATCAGCCGTATGTGTTCAACGTTGGCTTCATCAGAAAGATGTCAGTGAATGTGCTGTGGATGTTCAGAGCTCTTTTTAAAAGTCATGAGTGGAGAGGAAATGAGATTTTTTCACCTGGAATGATGCAATTTACTGAAAGATTTAATTAGTATGATAGGTGCCGATATCAGATCACACTGAAAATGAAAAATGAAACTCAACTTGTGAGTAATCTGCAACTTTTACCAGGCATCACTCTTTTGGGGCATTTTATTGAGGCATTGTGGACTCCTGGGCTACTCTTGTTCTATTTTTCCCTAAAGCATATATCTATGCAAATCCAGCCCCTCTTATTTATCAAATTAAACATGATCATAGCTGCTCTAATGTAAGATATCTTCAGCTTTTGTATGGAGGACATCTTTAGGGCACCCCCTATATTTAATATAGGAACAAATGTTGATTTTCTTTTGAATAAATATTTTAAATGATATTTTTCATCTTGTTGACATTGCTAGAAGTGAACTGCAACCATTTGGCTCTGCAAATTGTCAAATTCTTTATTTGTTTGGTGTTATTACAATGTTGTATTCGAGTGATTGTCTGTCAGTGAACTTTTTTACTGCAATATAAACAGAATTTAAACCATTCACAGACAAAACTAATAAAATCCAAACAGGAAACTCTATAGCTGTCAGAGCTCTTGTTCCTCTGATAAATACTGAATATTTGATGGAGCTCCTGTGTGGGCGGTTCTATGAAGCTAAGCTGATCCAGATCAGGATCCAGTTGGCTCATTTGCTGCAGTAGTAGCCAATCACAGCATAGGGGTGGAGCAAAGACATGACTCCACAGGTGGAAAGTCCCCGAACGGCACAAACGACCTCTTGCTCTACCTTTTCATTTGTAAAAATAATGAAATTTTAGTTGTCAGTTTCAGTTTTAACAATATGAAGAAGGTAGTTTTGGTGACTGGAGCAAATAGGTAACCTTTTTCTTTTGTTGTTGTTTACTTTACATCTGAATGCCTGCAATGTTAGCAAGTCTGTGGCTCTTAATTAATTATATCAGGCAATTATATTGCATTTTTTCCAATGATATTTTTTCCTTTAGCCTTTGGAAACCTCTGTGGTGAAAATAACATCATTGCAAATACAGGAATACCTTCCGCACAATTTATTTTGACCAGCTGAATTTAACTTTATAAGCATTGTTGTATTAAGTAGTAATTAAACACAAGGGTTTCCCTGCAGTGGCATCGGCCTGGCTCTGTGTGAGCGTCTCCTCTCACAGGACACAGAGGGTCTGCTGCTGTGTCTCGCCTGCAGGAACATGTGTCGGGCTCAGGCTGCCCGCTCTGCTCTCCTTGCCTCTCACCCCACAGCCCAAGTGGACCTGCTGCAGTTGGACACAAGCAGCATGACCTCCATCATCAGTGCTGCTCAGGAAGTCAAAGTCAGGTGGCAGGATGGATTCAGGAACGCATGCTACTCATGTTTTGTTCTTTATTAGTAATCTGCAGAAATAAATATGATATTACCTGCAGGTATGACCAGCTGGACTACCTCTACCTGAATGCAGGCATCATGCCAAACCCACAGTTTAATGTAAAGGCCTTCTTCAAGGGCCTCTTCTCCAGGTAAATGGATGATTTCAGGCTTTGCTGATGTGAAACATTCATTTGTATTTTATTATTTACATTAGGAACTGAATCTAAATTGTGTCTAACATCTCCTGACGATACTACAGTTTTTAGTGCTCAAATTTCCATAATACCTTCATGACAGCAAAGTTATCAGTATGTTTGCCACTGGTGAGGGGATTCTAACCCAGAAGGATCGTGTCACCCCTGATGGCCTGCAGGAAGTTTTTGCAACAAATCTCTTTGGTCACTTCCTTTTAGTGAGTCACTAATACTTTCATACAACACATTTGATCTGATCTAAATGCCAGATGCTGCAAAAATCTGCAGTTTACTTCAGGGACATTATTTTTGTTAGATGTTTGGCTTCATAGACAGTAAATATGTGATACTGGATCTGTCTGTCACTTAGCAACTATGCTCATTAAAAATTAACAGCATTCTTTTAGCCTCGAGGTCACTGCTGACATTATTTTGCTCACTCTGCTCTGCAAGTGAATTTAATACGGTATGAAGTAGCTATTAAAAAAGTGACCTTCAAAAGGCTTCTGTTCAGAGTTATGATTCAATCTGTGTGCTGATTTTTTTAAATAGTTTTAATGACCATTTTTATGTGTATTTATAAGAATAAATGGCTAAAACACTGTAGTTTCCTCCACTGCTTGTGTAGAGAGACAGAGTAACCTGGATTATATGTCATCAAATGAACAGTTGGCATCATTTATTTACCTTGTTTCACTGTTAAAGGATTAGTAAAGAAATGCATTCTGTTGTGATCTAATGTGTGATATGTCCAGGTGAGAGAGCTGGAGTCAGTCTTTTGCCATGCAGGCCAAACATCACAGCTAGTTTGGACCTCTTCTAGTAATGCTAACCGTTCAGCATTTAATCTGGAAGACATACAGCACCAGATAGGCACTCAACCATACAGCTCCTCCAAATATGCCTCCGACCTGCTCAGCCTGGCTCTCAACACGCACTTCAACAAAAAGGTTGACCCTCATACACTCTTGAATGACTGAATCTCACACTAGAGGGATAAACTTAATGTATTTATAGCTTCTTTCTCAAAATGTTGAATATAATGACCACGATGTGTCTTAAATTTCAGGGTTTGTACTCATCTGTCATTTGTCCTGGTTTTGTGATGACAAATCTGACATATGGCATCCTGCCCTCCTTCCCTGCCTTACTCTGGACACTCCTCATGCCTGTCTTTTGGCTAGTGAGTTAAACGTGTTTGCTTTTGTGCAGAAAAAAAATAATTCTTTTAATTCTATCAATTTTTTTTCATACTTACAGATAAGAATATGCACAAACACTTTTACATTAACACCTTATAATGGAGCAGAGGCCCTCGTAAGTTCATATATAGCCATTAATATGGGTCTACATACATATATATTTAATGATTTATAGTTTAACTTCAGTACAAACCCATACACTGACATCTGTTCATCTTTGCAGTTTTGGCTTTTTAAACAAAAGCCGGAATCACTGGACCCATATGCTAAGTACCACAGCTTAACATCAGGGCTTGGAATCAACTACACACAACCACATAAGGTGTGCCAAGTTGCATTTTCCCATTAAGAATAAGAGTGAAATGATCTGTACAACATTTTACATGTGTGTTTTTGTGCTTTCTGCTTTTTCCAGATGGATATTGATCTGGAGACCTCTGAGTTGTTGTATGAGAAATTATTGCAGCTGGAAAGAGATGTGAGGAACAAACTGAAGGAGAAATAAAGGCAAACTTTCTTCATAGAGGACCTGGATCTTAAAAACTGCACATGCAAGACAGATAGACTTCTATTCTTTCCTCTCAGGTCTCTTCATGCAAATGATTTGGTTGTCAGACCTTAACAAATATTACTCCTCTACCTTATATGCAGCATTATGCATGCAAAGCAAAGTAAGACAAGTTACAGTTGTACCGAATATGTATTTAATGATTTACCGTCCAGGAAGTTTATAATACAGTATATGCATGTTTTGTTACTTTGGAAAAAGTTTACAATAAAATTGAGCAGTGTCTTATCCAATAATCTCAGGAGTCTTTCCAAATGACTTAAAAACAGATGGCATTACGCTCACAGCTGCAGTCCAGGAGAGACTTTCACCAATACGAGTGTTAATCCCAAGATCCTCACATCAAAATGCAGTGCAGGCTGGCAGCACACTGTCGGTATCATCCCAGAACTTCACATAAGTGGTCTGTGTGAGCCCCTCTGCAGTGTAAGACGGCGCCGGCAGACGCGCACATTCGCACCTGAACTGGCGCTGAGGACGCGCGGCGCACATCCAACAGTAACCGTTTTCCGCGGTTTGTTTCCCACTCATGTATTCCTCGTCTGCTCCACTCAGTTTCGGGTTGCAAAAAGCCCACACCATCCCGCAGAAATAGATGAAAAACGTGCCCATGACCATGACCATAAGCGCATAGGACTCGATCATTGCTTTGATGACGGGAGAAGTCATGTTTTAGGTGCGCAGGGATCATTTGGAGGAGTGCGTTTAAGGGAAACGTCAATCCAAGCGGCATCATAATGCTGGACAACTGTCCTGTCACACATTTCAGTACTGCTGTATATTGACAATCATAAAACATTTTTTAATGTTTAATTTTGGGCTGTGCCCCTTTTACAAGCTTTTTAAAACGCAGTTGGAGGATTTATTTAAGATTACCTTTTTGATTTAAGCTGACTTTTTCATAAATGTAGTCAAACTTACAGAATGTCCCAAATTGTGAGTCCAGGTCAGTGCAACAATCTTGAACAACTTTTCTTTTCTCGATATTTTTGGTAGGTTTGTACAATACTGGAAACACTACCATTGCATTTTGTTTCTAATCCGCTATTGCTATATGCACAATTACAGAAATATTCAACAAATTGCTTGATTATAGCACTTAAATAAAGCACTCCTATCATCATGTTGACAATCAGCCTGCACTGATCTTACTACTTTTTGTAAATGTTATTTTGTCTGTTATCTTTAATTGCTTTGCTTTTAATGTCCTGAGTAAATGTGTCCTTATCATGCTTCCTTTACAACTGCCCGCGTTAAAGGAATCATAAACGAAAATGGACATGTTACCCATGTCTGCAGGTCATGGATGGATGGATGAACATGTTGAGTTCATTTGCCTCCCACATTGCAAGACCTGGAATGTGATAATGCAAAGACATATTATGTTGATGCTCAAGCAATACATTGTTTAGCTCTATAACTATAGAATTTTTCTTGTAATCTTTGAAATTGGTCTTGGCCAACAGTTAAAATAAGTATTATTTTAAATTTCTTACAGTTAAAATAAGTTAAAGCAATTTCTCTGGATAGTGGTTGCATTTTCACTAGTCAGTCATGTCCTATGAAAGCAGGCTATTTAAGTGATTAAAAAATAAACTTTGCCAACTCAATGGATGAACAAGGCAGTGATTTGTTTACAAAAAGTATATATTTAAATAGTTAAAAGATCCCTCAGTTAATATTTTTCTAATTTAATCTGTTTTGTCTACATTTTCTTCACATAGGCCTAAAGTGTTTACTAATGTGTAGCGAGTGATGATTGTATGCATTTCCTTGTTTTCCTCTCTCTTTCTTTCCCTTTTCTTTTTTAAGTTATAAGTCAGGAGCCACACAACTGCAAGTGTTGTGAGTTTCCATCCTACAAAACACCTGACTCAAATCAATGGATAATTAACAGACTTTTGCAGAATTTGATGTAAAGCTCGGCACAAGTCTGCTAATTAAGTCTGATGTGTGTCAGGTGTGTTGAACAGGGAAACTCCCAGTACTTGCAGGAGTTTGACTCTCTGGAGTTGCCCACTCCTGCTATAAGCTAATGGGCTGTGTTTCAATTTATGCACTGCACATTTCGAAGTATGCAGACTGCAGAGGCCATGAAGTGGCCTGCGCAGTGTGCATACTACATAGTGCTCACTCCGGTTTAAACGAGACAGCCAGGGTACTTTTTTTTATCCCAAAACTTTATTGAACAATGCAGTACTTAGATATTCAAGCAGGAATCTCCACTTACAGATGTACAACGAAAACAAAAATGTTTTGGGCACATAAACAACAAAACAAAGATACCAACATTTAGAATGTCATGTTGGACAACAAATCCAGTAAAAAAAACAGGCAGACTAATCTAAACTTGAGACATACTTATGTTCTGTCATTCCATAATGTGGAAATATGTGGAGTGAAATTGAGGGAAAATATTAACTTCCAAAAGTTCAGTATTTATGAAATTCAGATAGTTTCGCCAGAAGCTTTGTTGTTTCATATTCACATTTCATCACAAGTTGCCTACCAACTTCATGGTTTTTTATCAATTGGCTTTATGCACAGGTCCACTACTCCCTGAACTTAGACCAACTCCTTTGTTTCTTGTCTCTCATTACTGTACTGATTAAGGTGTGTCTGACCTCAGTAACCACATAAGCAATGGCCAGACACATCTGGATTCATCATCATTCACACACACATACATACATACATACATA
>JBAMHX010000016.1:21356162-21377572 GCA_037177515.1 Pseudomugil tenellus
GGAGAACATGCAAACTCCACACAGATAGGCCACCGCCCAAACCGGGGATCGAACCGGCAACCTGCTTGCTGTGAGGCTGCAGTGCTAACCACCTTAATTTTCTAATCTGGTCTTTGTCTTCATTTCCTGTGATCATGATTTAGGTCTTTTCAAACAAAACTTACGAAGCTGAAACAGAAAGCAACGGGCAAAACAGGAAAACCTACAAAATAAAACAGGAAACCAACGCAAGCTAACCCAAAACCCTAACATTAATTTATGACACATATTCCTTAGACATATGTTACCCAGTGTGGCATTTTCACTGGCGAAAGGACAGCATTTAGTTCCTGACATTCAAGCCAGATATTTAAGTTCAGTCTTTCACTTCCTCTGATGTTATTGGTTAGGAGTTAAAAATCTATGATCAGGGCTATAACCATGGTTGATGTACCAACAAAATGATGTGGTAGGCAAAGTACAGTTGCCTAAAATGCTTGGATCATCGTACAATTTCAGATGAAATGGAGCTAATCTAAAAACGATTTTAAACAGTTGATAAGTTGAGAAACTGACATTTCAGCTTGGGATAATGGTAAGTTTAACATGCTTTTGCACAGAGGTAATAAGGTTTGGGGCATTGAGTAGCTGCCATGTTGAACTCCAAAGTGGGCTGCTTTTCAGGAGATGCTGAGAATGTGAACCTCTGAAGGAGAGTGGTGAAAAGAGGAATAACTCAATCATGGCAAGTTGCTCCCGAGGACATCCACGATTACCTGAGAATAAGCACATTTTTGTTCAGATATTGATCACAGAATATTGCTGTAGTTTTATAAGAATTTAGACTCTTACCAACCTTTAAGAGACCTGTGTCTAATAAACAATAGAATTTATAAATTGTCTTGCATTTCTTTGGCATTTCTATAACATAGAGTGATTCTAAACATTTGGTCCCAGAATAGGTGATGCTAATTGGTGATGCTATATATATATATATATATATATACAGCATGAGCTACATGTAAATATAAATTCAGGAAAAAGTACATGCTGAAATCTTAACTTTTTAACATTACTGTATCTGTTTGGAGGCTTGTAAGATATCACCATATCAGCAAGTTTGATTGTTGCCATGATCTAACTAAAAAAAAAAGACTGAATGACTGCAACATTTTATTAACCTACAGAAAATGACAGGAAGGTTTCTTTCTTCCTAAATTTACCATCTTGGTCCAAAAAGTGTTTAGGGTTGACGGAGTGAGGAGTCTCCTATATCAATTCATCTTATAGGACAGAGTCTAGTGTTGGGAATGTTATAGTGCCCTAACACAAGTAAAAATATGTTAAATATGTCATTTATATTACTAATAAAATATGCAGTACACAAAGTAATAAAATATAATAAGCTTAACTTATTGTTTTCTACCTTTGGGGTACTTTTCAGGTGTGGTCTCCTGGTTAGTTATGTGGAAAATGTTTAAGGGGACAATGTTGCCAATTCTTTGGATCTCATGAATGACAGCATCGGTAAGGCATATTTTCTCTGTCAGACAAGGAGACCTGTCTGGATGAACCAAATACAGCATCTATCTCAGCTTGGACTCTCTCTGTACACAGTGTAAACAAGGCAAATTTTAAATGAGTGTGCTGCATGGAGAGTACAACTGCACACCGCTATTTGTTCACATTGATACACACACCCTGTATGTTGGGATAGTATATCATGTAGAACAGACCCCAGTGTAAAGTAGTTGTGGTCGTTTCAGACCAGCACCAGTCAGGTCAGTGGTTCAGAAA
Source organism: Pseudomugil tenellus (assembly GCA_037177515.1). Taxonomy (NCBI): domain Eukaryota; kingdom Metazoa; phylum Chordata; class Actinopteri; order Atheriniformes; family Pseudomugilidae; genus Pseudomugil; species Pseudomugil tenellus. Next base: position 21,357,939 of record JBAMHX010000016.1, read on the forward strand.
CTCAACGTGTTAAGATCAAAATAAGGAACTTCATCTTCCTTCTATCGACTCAGATACAAGAGATGGAAGGAGAGCGCGTTCTCATACTGAAAGAGAAATATAAAAGCAGCGTCATTGTAGTCTCTTGTTGAAGATGGGTCAAGAGTTTTCTGTGATCTTTGATCTTGATTTTTATGTAATCAACCACCTTCTGCATGAGAATGAATCTTGTCTGATGAGCTCCAGGTAGCCACTTCATCAACAACGGCATTGTGTTGTACATCTATATTCAGTTCAATAAATTAATGTCAGCATTCAAAGAGAGATTTATAATGCTAAATGTCTCTTTAGTCTACTTAATGGCCATTTTTCAGCCCAAGGATGGTTTGATCTGGATCGAAAATATCACCAGAAATAAACAAAACCTTCCTGAACCCATGGTCTATCAGTTCAACTATTTATAAACTATATGTCCTTAATATTTATCTGATTCTAAAGTTGTAGATCTGATAAAACACCAGTTGTTTGACATAAATTCAACAAAAAACACCTTTATTTCCAGATATTTCTTTAAGCATTGGTATGCTGGGTCGATCTTTAAAATCTTCTCTTCTTTGGACCAGAGATTTCATCACATGCTTGTAACCACAAATGACCACAATCTTTCCAGCAAAGAGCTGAAGACTGAAAACGTTTTCCATGTGTCTCTGAAAGCTGAACACAGACATTTATCATAGAAAAGATTTACAAGACCGCTTAAAAAAAGCTGGTGTTAATATTCATCTTACAGTACAGTGGTTGCTTTGTTAATTGGCTGAAGTGCTTGTGTTAATGTTTTATGGGTTGTGAAATGAAGAGCCTGTACCTTCGAAGACATCAAATTCGCAATACATTTTATACAGAGAATGCTATACTGGCATGTAGTTGTGTTTTTTTCATCCTATCTTACTATTTCTGTTGTTGTTGATCATAATAGACATGACAACAAGTAAAGTAGATCTAACTGTTGCTAACTAATGCTTTGATACTTAGGTTCATGTTAACCTTCTACAACAGGGTTAATTATTTCCCTCTTTTATATGGGCTGCCATGTCACATGAGACTTGCAGTGTCCTCGTCCTTGACAGGAAAAACGGTCTCCTACACTTTGAAGCAAAAAAATAGATGATAAAATAGCCAAAACAGTGGACCAACAATAAAACACGCTATAAAGCTGTTGTTCATCCATCCAGGCAGGGGGTACTCTGGACAGGTCGCCCGTCCATCACAGGTAGTGAGTGTGCGTGCATGTGTGTGCACAGGACCAGCACACATAAACGAACAGCTATGGACACCCACTTTCTCCAACGGGCAATTTAGTGTCCAACCAGCCCCCAAGGTGCATGTCTTTGGACTATAGGAGGAAGTCGGAGTACCCGGAGAGAATCCACACTGACTCGGGTAAGAACATGCAAACTCCACACAGAAAGGCCACCGTCCGAACCGGGGATCAAACCGGCAACTTCCAACTGTGCCACCAAGTAGCCCCATAAAACTGTTGTGTCTTGTGTAAACTGTACACTTCACTTCGTCTGGGGGGGCCCAAGTTTGTTCCTCAATATCTACCATCCTGCAACTTTAAACATTTAGATGCAGGTCTTGTCTAACACATCTGAATATATATGTGTGTGTGTGTGTGTGTGTGCATAAATATATATATTTTATATATATATAAATATATATATATTAGTTCAGTACTGTACATTATGTTATAGTAATGGAGCCCTCAGTGTGTACATTTTATACCTACCTGAACATATTTGGTCACATCTTCTACTCAAAAGAAACTGTATATAAGTCATGCTCAGTTTAAGAGTAGTTTGTTGAAGCCATGTTTAGTAGAAGCACTGTAGATTAATCTGTTCAATCTCTCTAAGATCAATTTTGAACATTCATTTCATGCTCCACCTGTACACTCTGTACGTACAGCTCTGAATTTTGAGTTTGTGAATGTAGAAGATGACAGCTGTGTGGGAGTTGTATTCACATTTTGACATCAACGAAAAGTGTTAGTGACTGATAATGTGTTCAAAGTTTTGCAAAAAAAGTACTGTGTTTTGAAAATGATGTCTAATTGTCTGAACAGGGTTTAAGGTTTAGTTAGAATAATTTTTCATCTGAAATTTTGGAGTTTGGAGCAGTGACAAATTGATTCAGAGGACAGGGTTTAGTGTTCAGCAAATGAGAAGGAATGTGTTATAAACAGGCCAGTCCACGACATTCCCTGATTGACAAGGTTTATGGGTTGTCTCATGTAGCCTTGTGGTTCAGGCCTGTTGACCAGAGTCTGATGGACTGAACTGTCCAGGCTTCATCGACATTGTTAAGCAGAGTGGGCACCGCTTCTATTTATCTATTTCCTCATCATGAATTTGATTTGCCTACACATTAGTACCCATATTCTTGCAAATGTTAATGTCATAGATCAATAATTAAACACTCAAAATATTTAAAAAAATACAACAAGAGTGAGCAACAAGTGTATAATTAATCAGAACTTTGAACAAAAACGCATCCTGAATTCCCACAAGAGGGCATTGCTGGACAAGGTATTGTAAAACAGGTGGAAACCATGAGCAATCTATCTTTTTTTGTAACAGTACTACTAGTTTTTTACCTTAACATTCAATGCTTCTCACTTATTTTGATAGGATAATGTCAGTCATTATATACACTCCTGGAGCCATCATTGCCCTACGGTGTCAGAAGGCTGAGAAACTGCACTTAAAGATTTTGTAAAACAGTTGTCAACATTGGACTGGTTTTAACTTACTGGACAGTATGCAGAGAAGCGACGGGATGCAAGACAGATGAAAAATTAGTCATTATTAAGTTTCAAAGTGAAAAAAACATGGCATGGTTTAATGTTGTTGTTGTTTTAATTTCCATCTCTGAAATATAAATCCATTAACCAAACGCAGCATAAGCTGTATTTTACTAACATGACATGATACCTAGAACAAAGAATTGTGCAAGTAGTTGACTGTCTTTTTGCCTAAACTAAAAGAGCATCCATCAGACTCTTTGCTTTGTACAAACCACTAACTAAGTGAGTTTTCATAGCTATACAGCCATTAGAAGTTTTATTCTGTATCTTATACTTGTCATCGACTTCACATTTCGGTAACTTTGTGATTATTGCTTATTGCTTAATTATTTCTAGAACCTGCCAGAACAATTATACCACTTGTTAAAGTACTATAATGAAAAATATCAAAGTTATAATAGAGTTCTGTGCCAAATTTGGCATTCCTGAATATACATAGTAACTTCAGCTGTCAGAATACAACTGGAAAAAAAAACACTTCTTAGGTGATGGTTGGACATTTCTTATTCATCACATGTATTTCTTCATCCAAACAAATTGCTTTTACAACCTGAATGGTATCACTACTGCTCACAATTCAACAGAAACCCTCCCTTGTGAAGATTAATCGTAGCAAAAATTCTCTTCAAACTTTCCAAACGGATTTCTTTGTCTCTGGGATTGAAGAGAAAACTAAACAACTGATCGAAATATTAAGAGATCAACTCTGTACAAATGGTGGACATATGAAAGTGTCAACATTGGCTGGGTAAGCCACACTTAGAGCGAGACTTATGCAGCTTATGGAGATAAAAAGACAAGATGTCACAGCCATTAAAGCACCAGATGTGTCATTTCAAATCAGACACATTTTTACAAAAACAGTCTCTTAGTTGTTCATGTATTGAGCTCATGCTGTATGTGAAATGCTTTGAAACAATGAATGAGATTTTTCTTGAATGTGACGGTTCACTGTGCTGAGGGAGACTCAGGTATTGTCAGGTGAGTGAAAATTTAACGTGAAACAGCACAAAGACGGTAAGGTTTGGGATTGCGAAGACCTCCCAAGCTGAACTCCAGACAGGGTTGTTCTCCTGCTGGTGCTGAGAATGAAAATCTCTGCAGAAAGGAGGTGAGAAAGAGGAATAACTCCATCTTGGCCAGATGTTCACCGGGACATGCTCGCTTGCCTGAGAACATGGAAAAAAATACAGTTGTATCCACACTATTTAAACATTCATTTTGAACACAGAATTTTTTTTTTACTATGGTTGATAAACAAAAAAATATTCACTGACTGATTATAAAATATTGATAGTTTTAAAGTAAATTCTGAAAAGCTAAATTGCTCAAACTAGAACAATATTTGCTTGTTTTTTTCATGCTTTCCTTTAGTTAAAAAAAGAACTTGAGCGGATTTTATAACCAACCTGCAGAAAAAGGAAGGAATGCTTCTCGCCTCCTAAATTTACCATCTTGATACAGAAAGTGTTGAGGGTTAAAGGTGTTTGGAGTTTCCCACACTGTCTCATCATGTAGCACAGAGTCTAGAGTTGGAAGAATCATGGTCCCCTAAAAACACACCACTAATTAAATGTCTGTGAAGTGGATTTTAACGTGGCTATTTAGTGACTTGATCCTATAAAAATAAAGCTGAATTGAATTAAATTAGATTAAATTCTCAACATTGAGGTTTACCTTTGGGATTGTGTATTTATCCAGGGTGATGTCCTTATTTGCCATGTGGAATAAGTTGAGGGGGGCGATGTTGCCCATTCTTTGTATCTCATGACAGACAGCATCGGTGTAGGGCATGTTTTCTTTGTCTGACATGGAGACCTGTCTGGATGAACCAACAACGGCATCGATCTCAGCCTGAACTTTCTCTGCACACTGTCATAACAGGACAAAACGGGACTCCGTGTTATGCATAAATTATTCACTGGAAACTTTGAGACCGCTGAGGTTAAAAATTAGTGTTTATCACGTCAAGAAACACAGACATTACAGATACTGGTCTTGCACATACCCTGTATGTCTGGGTAGTAAATCATGTATAGCAGCCCCCAAAGCAAAGTAATTGTGGTAGTTTCAGTTCCAGCAATAAAGAGGTCCAGAGTGCAAAAGCATAAATTAATCAGATCAAAACCAGCATCTTTGTCCTCGTTCTATTGGAGACATAAGAAACACAATATGAATGCAAGTTTCAATAATTCATTAGTTTATCCAGTGATCTATGATATCCTTTTCATACTGGTTGAACATTGCTATAATTGACACAGAAAATGGCTAACACAGTAACAGACAACCTATCACCTACATGTTAGTTAAGAGTAACTACTTATAGCTTTGGGGTGGATAAAAAACCCTCAAACATGATCGAGAAGAATCGATAAACTTCACTCAGATAAACTTCTTACAATGTAAGAAGATTTTCATGCTGGGATATAACTGTGCCTATAGATGTAGGCCTACTTTGTATCTCTTTAGAAAAACACGCTTACCTTTTCTATCTCTATAAGGTAGGAGTCAATGAAGTCTCTTGGTGATGAGATATCAAGGTTCTCTCTGTGTTCTTCAATCTTGATTTTTATGAAGTCAGTTATACTCTGATATAGAGTGAAAATCCTCTGATGAGCTCCAGGCAGCCTCTTCATTAGCCAGGGCATTGTGTTGTACATCTACAGAGTAGGAAGAGGATCTGCACATTCACAAAGCTGTCTAACAAACCCAGTTCCAGAAAAGACACTATGTTAAAATGTAAATACAAACCGAACACAATGATTTGCAATTTATTTCCTCTTTCCCAAAACGTGTTCCCAGTAGAACATAAATATCAAATGTTCAAATTTTACCACATTATGTAAAATATTAGCTCAGTTTGAAATTGGTGGCAGCAACACATCTAATAAGTAGTTTTGTATGTTCTCAGACAATGTCCCTTTTTACCAGGCTTTAAAGTTAGACTTAATCTGTACAAATGCTAATTAAAATACAACAGAATTACTGTTAGGCTTTTTGGTTACTGTTTTATTTAGTAGTTTTTCCTGTTTTGCCCTGTGTTTCTGTTTTTGCTTTATATCTTAATTAGTTCACCTGGTTTGATTTTGGTAATTGTTTTCACCTGTGTCTTGTTCAGTTTCCAGTGTATTCATACCCTTGGTTTTCTTTCCCCCCTTGCTGGTTCATTATATCTCTGTGTGTAAGTTCATGTTCTAGTTCTTTAAATGTCGGTAATAAATCCAGTTATTTTGGATCCAGCTGCCTTCTCTTTTCTGCATGTGGGTCCACCACCTCCCGCGCTTCATGACAATTACAGAGGAAGCTCACCTGTACCGACATGGTTCCCTCTAAGCACACTGACTCATTGAAGCTCTTAAGAATAGTCTGAAACTGCTTGTCGGTGTACTCAAATCGATACCCAAACACTAAGCAGCAAATGATGTTGGACACAGCGTTGTTTATCATCCAGTGGGCATCAAAGGGTTGGCCTGTACAATATTAATGAGAAAAAAAATCAAATAATATCATTTTGTCATCAGCCTAAAAATAACTTTTTTTAAGTGATTTTCTGGCAAGTTTTCTGACATTATAAATTACTTCAACTCTAAAGAGAACCGTTATGCTAATCAACACGAGCCATATTGCTGCTTATGCTAAAAAGTAAATAAAAAAGTAAATGCTCGCTGGTAGATGGAATAATAATGGCAGTCCCATATAAAAAATGTACAGTAATAATAAGATGTGTGAGCAATAAAACTTTTTTCATGCCTTGCTGATTTGCAAAAACATCTGAGAGATACTGGCTCTCATGCTGGATGGCTCTTTCCAGAGTCTTCTTCCCCAGACCAAAATTTCTCATCGTGTGCAGAGCAAATCTTCTCTGCTGTTTCCATTGGTAACCATTGGAAGGCACAATGCCTTTTAGAAACACAGAACAATATTAGATTAAAAGTAACTGAATGTGAATGGCGCCACAATATGCTGCAAATATCCTTGGTGTCAATTTGATGATGCTGATTTTTATTACTATTTAACTATTTAACTCTTGCTATTAACTGTAAAAAAGCAAAACCTTTATTTCCCTGTATGGCTTTAAACAACGGTATGCCGGGACGATCTGCAATGTCTTCTCCTCGTTGGATCAAGGCCTCTTTCACAAGCTTGTAGCCATTGATGATCACAATCCTTCCACCAAAAAGACGAAGGCTGAAAACGTTTCCATATTTCTCTGCAAACTGAACACATAGACAGCAGATTGATGTAGTATTTTAACAACAAGGAGTCAAACATCTTCAGTTTACTGATTTAAAATCAAACTGAGCTGGAAGAGGGTCACTCTTGTATCATGAACCATTTCGACGGCACTGTGTCTTTCCAGTAAATACCTCTGCATTAATGGCTTTACAAGTGAAAGTCTGAGAGGATTGACTCTTGTTAAACATGGTCTTTAAAAATGCTTCAGGAAAATCACTTGAAAATGTTTTCATTAAGTACATTGACGACACACAAACACCAGAAAAAGCTTATTTGACAAAAAGTTACAATTACTAATATTTTATTTGTTTGAAGAATATAATATTTACACAAAACATTTTGCAGGAGTAGTGCAATGAGTCTAAAGGTATCAAAGATGTAGAAACAAAGTGAAGTTCAGGTGTTGACTGATTAATATCTCAGATCAAAGATTTCTATGCTCAAATGGCTGTTTCCCCCAGTAGAGAGAACATAAGCTAAAGTCCAGTTCATCCACCTGCTCACAGTTTAGTTAATGATTTATTCACCCTGAGGATCGTGTTCAGATTAACTCTGCAGCTGCTCTGATATAGTGCATTTTAGGAGAAACTAATATCCATAATAGTGTTTCATTTATTTTTTGTGTAAATGGGCAAAACAAAATTGACTGGTTTATCTTCCACTGGGAAAAATCTATTCAATTTGAAGAAATGTAAAACTTGATCAGATCTAAGATACTCCTTAAGCATCAGGCACTAATTACAGCAATACAACACCACTAACAAATACATTTTTTTGGTAACGTGTGAACGTTTACCTTCATAAACTGCAGATGAAGTCTTGAAGGATCAACATGAAAAACATTCCCAATGAAAGGAAGAGGCAAAGGTCCTGGGGGAAAGTTTTCAGGCACTCTGTGCTTCAAAAAATCAGTCAACAGCAGAAAGACAAATAAAAAAATCAAAATGCTCGTGCTGTCTATCCACTCTAAGCCTAAAACATTAAATATAGCCTCCATTCCTTCCTTCTTTTCTTTGTTAAATTAATGAATATATGTTTTAATGGTACAACTCGTCAAGTGGATGGAATAAATGTTAAACGCATGTCAGGATAAGATTTACTGTGCTTTATCAAAGTTCACACAGGAAAATATGTTGATCTCCACCCCCATGTTTACCAGTTGGTCTGGCTGCATCTTCATGCATTTTTATATACTTTCATGTTTGTGTCGCTATTTTCTCCTCTCGCAGCCCTCAGCCCACCCTCCCTGTAAAAATCTACAGAAAGCATATAATGGGAACTATTATTGAAATGAAAAAATCAACTAAAAAACAACCACAATTCAACATTACCTATAACTGCTATTTTCCAGAAAGTGACAACATAAATGTTACTTTGACATGTTCCTCATTGCACTTTGTTGATGAGAAACCTAGAAGCAGGTTTGGCCCATGACACAGTTTTGGTCTACAGTCTGTGCTCAACTGTCAATCTTGCACTAAAACCTTTTAGCTTTTTGCTCCTTTAACGAGAAACTTTCAGGGTGGTATTGTACACACAGCAGCATCCGTGTCTTTCTATAGCACACTTGCATTTATGTTTGTACTTTTTCTTGGCTTTGATCTGTTCAACTTAGTCTCCAATTTAAGTAACAACAGATCGTGTAGCTTTGGGTTAGTGGGTGTTTGACAATAAGGTGCTATTTTCAGTTCTGGTATCAAAATACTGATAAGCTAAGTTAATTTGAAGTCATTAAAACACCCAATAAAAATTGAATATAGCATAAAATATCTTAGTGGTACCTTATAACTAGGTCAACACTGCTACGTATCTTCATGCTAACATCAGGTGAACAGCTTCAGATTAACATTAGCTTTATATTTCCACAAGAATACAATCTCTTCAACATATACGCCATTCATATCTAAATCACCTGAGGTAAGTGCCACTCTTAAGCCCCTGTTTAAATTGCTTGAGGTTAAAGATGTAAATAGGCGAAGTGTTTATGCAAGCTACTTTACAAAAACTTCATTATACAGAGTACTGTTTGAATATTCACATAAAGACATTGTTTTGGCTCATTTGCTATGCAATTACATATATTCAGATCACAAAGAAATAATTCATACTGAGTTACAACAGACTGTCAGTCTTTATTACAGGGTATTTACATTGTAATTGGATGATAGCTGTAAGAATAACAATTCGTTTTCATTACATAAAAAACCAGTTCAGGTGACAAACACCTGGAACACGGATGGTTGTAGAGAATCTTTTTCTTCCATTGAGATCCCTCTACGGGCCTTTGCTTATTCAGGTACCTTTTTTGTCTGTCTTTCCAACTTTGTATTGTGAAAGTGAGTTTCAGCTGAATTAGATTGAGATAAAATCATACACATTTTATTTTTACTTTTCAAAACCTCCTGGCTAACAGCATTATTTTTAATCAAATTGTGAATTTGTTGTGTAAATAGTCATCCAACCAGCTTTTTGGCATCAGGTTTTATTTATATAACACATTTAAAAAGCCAGATTGCTTAACAAAGAAATATAAATGTAAAATACACAGTAAAAAAATAATAATAGTTTAGATTATTTTATAATAATAAAATAATCTAAACTCAACTCAACTCAACTAAAATCCAGGGTAAACAAATGGGTCTTAAGATGCGTTTTAAAAATTGAAAGATTGTTTGCAGGCTGCACAGACAAAGGGAGTGAGTTCCACAATGTAGGAGCCACAACTGCAAATGCTCGATCCCCTCTGGTTTTTTTGGAAGATCAAGGAACGTCCATGACCATCTGGTCAGCTGACGAAAGGGCTCTGGTTGGCTGATGAACCTTAATAAGGTCAGATAAATACAGTGGTGCCAAGCCATGCAAAGACTTAAAAACAAATAAAAGACTCTTAAAATCAATTCTAAATAAAAAAAGAAGGATCTCTTTGCCTGCTTTCATTTTCTGTCACAAGATCTTTACTCCAGTACATTTACAGGTGAAAGATTCTTTTTCTATAATCTTTCACAACATAAACAGAGTTTAAGAAAAGACAAGAATGGGTGAATGTGACATGCATCTTAAAGTGCTTTGAATGGTCAGCATGACGACCATCAGCAAAACGGCTGCATAAGTACAGTCTATTTATCATATCTAATTAGATTTTTCCTCAAACAGTTTACAAACGTATTCACAAACTATCAAAAGAAAGACATGAACCATATTTCTGTCTTGCAAATACTGTAGTCACGTATATGTTGCAATTATTAAACAGTATCGGGTTTAAGCATTTAGTTCATTATTTGTAGGGCTTGTATGTACAGCTAAATTAAAAGGATACCATGTAACTTTATACCTAAACATTAGCCTAATGCCAGTAAAATTAGATGATTTCTGAGGTTAATATACAGTGCTTGACGTGCGTTGCTGTTCAAAGAGGGTTGCCATCTTTAGAAACTAGACGCTGTAACTTTGCAAGAGCAGCTCCGTCTCTCATGTGATCATGTGACCTTGTGCGCATTGCTTTATGGCTCTGCTTTGTGCTACTTTCTCTTCCTTTTTGAATGAAAGTTTGCCATGGATGAACGAAATAAGAAGGTAAAAGCAAAGACTGGAATAGGTCAAAAAGAAAACAAGAAAGGAAAGGCTGCAGAGGAATGACATGAGTCGACTGTGGCAAAATATTTGCTTGTTCCTGTCTGATAAAAAAAATATTGTGGATTCAAAGCCCACTCTGTTTGCCTCAGTATTATTAAATTGGTAAGTTAGGTCTTTTCCTGCCGTGCAAGCATATATAAATGTGATGTATTTCTTCACATCTTTCGGTCAGCATTTATTCAAAACATTGGAAGTAAGAGCCTGATGAGCAGCAGAACATTGCAGTATATGTCTGTCTTTATGTTGCTGGTTTAGTAGACCAATTACAACTACAGACCAACGCTAATGTGACTTCCTAAACATCTCGTGAAAGTTGGTTTGGTTTGCCTGCAATAAATACATTTTTGAGGCTATAAGTATAACGATGGAGGGATCCGGAGCCAAAAGTAAATTAACATGATTTATTATGAAGGATGAGGAGTGATGAACAAAACCTATATGGAAGGTGGAGGAGTCCAGGAGGGATGCAGGGACGAGGATCAGGAAGGCAGACTGTGGGGAATCCAGAATAACAGGGAAGCTAGGAGCAGCAGGAACAAGCATAGGTTGATGTACATTCATTCAATGTCCGACAAAGGAAAGACTGGTGAGCTGAGGGATATAAAGCTGTGAGGGAATCAGGAACAGGTGCAGGTGATCTGGGGTAATGAGTTTGGTGGCAGGTGATTGTGATGAAATTCTGGAGCAGGGCATGACAATAAGCAGCTACTTTTACATGATTTGTATCCTTTTGGTTTAACAATGACATAACTAATAATGCAGGGATCCTCAATCCTGATTCTGGAGGGCTGGTGTCCTGCAGGTTTTCCAGGCGTCTCTGCTAGAACACACCAGACTCAGACAAGCTCTGCACATGTCAATACACATTGATTTGAATCAGGTGTGTTCCAGCAGGGATACCTGGAAGACCTGCAAGACACCGGCAAAGGCCCTTGAGGACCAGGATTGAGGATCCCTGTAATAATGTATCTTTACTAGTGCCTGAGAAAACCTTTTTTTTTCATATCAGAAGATAAATGTTCAGGAAAGTGATACTGGTGTAACGTGAAGCTCCCTATCTGAACCTCCAGCTGCTGGGAACATCCAACCCCCTCTACTTCTAACAAGTTTCTTAGAACAGTTCCTAACACACACTCACTTAGGACCTAAACAATGACTATTCCCCAGCTAAGCCAACTGCTGCCCATAAATCCATTTTTGACATATTCTATGCTTCTTAAAGCGGAGAACTTGTTTCGTTCTTCCCTGGAACAGTCACGTTGACCGGGCATTGTTCACTCTGCACATTTAGGCATTCAGATGGTCTTAAGACTAATCTCTGCTCAAATATTTTTCACAAAACTAGCTGATAGATAAGTCATTTTGCGCTTCATGCACACACCCTCATGACTTAAAACGCATAAAGAAATGCACATGGCACAGCTTTAAAATGAAATATTGAAGCTGAAGTTTGCAGTTGAAGGAAATAGAGCTGTTGCAGGTCTGTGAAGTCTTATATATTTAGGTGTGCTCAATAGCTCAAAAACAATGGTAAATATCAAAGCAGTAACAGAAAGATTAGCAGATGGGTTTTCAAACCCTGTTTAAGAAGAACCAGTAGAACTGTAAGGCATGTATCCAACACTTTGCACCCGCTGTCATTTGCGTAAGCAATCTTAGTAGATCACAAACTAATCACGGCCCCGCCTCACATTCTAAATTCTAGATGGCACGTGCTAATTAGTACACGCAAAATGAGATCTTAGTTAAAGGGATACCATGTAACCTTTGGCCACTTTGGCCCGACTTTACTATGAACATTGTTGAGCTCACTGTTTATTAGGCAGGTATTTTTGGTTTCATTCACAGCTAAATACATGTAGTAGGCCTATGAGATTCTTAATTTGGGTTGACAGAATACTTAACGTGGTTTTGCACAGAAAAGATAAGGTTTGGGACTTCGAGTGCCTCCCAACATGAACTCCAAACTGGGCTGCTGTCCCGCTGGTGCAGAGAATGAAAATCTCTGCAGGAGGGAGGTGAAAAAGAGGAATAACTCCATCCTGGCCAGCTGTTCTCCGAGACAAGCACGCTTACCTGAGAACACAAGACGTTATCATCATTTGATTCATGAAATATTTAAAAAAGAATGTTTTTAAAAAGTATTTTCTGACATGATTCGTATTACAGACAAGGATTTTTATTATCTTCCTCTACTGCTTCAGTGAAATTGGTTCAGTTTGCCAATCAGGTTTGCATTTGTACGTTCCACATGTAAAGTGATATTATTTTACACCAGATATATGGTTACAATAGGTTTTTGAAACAGAGATACAAAAAAACAGAGAAACAAGATATCTCAATCTTTTGCACTTTTAACAGCAACCTGTTCAGACTCTAAGCTCAGAGATACAACTCAATGGTCCAAAGTTGATGTGCCTCCAACGCACGACATTACTGCATTATGCAGGGATTACCATTCAAATTTAACTTATAGCCTGTGTTTAGGATAATGATAATGGTAATAAGAAATTTAAAAAATCTCTATTGGTTAATTGTTTTAGCTTCAAAGTCCAACATTACAATCAGTTAATGCAGCATGTTCCTGCAAAGAAATTGATACTCACTCGTAAATCTAGTGTTAGTCCTTCATCAAGGCAATGCTGTACCCCAAACAAATACTTTTATGCTTTATGGTGTGTTTGTATTAGGGCCACTTGGGAAAAACACTTGTTTTTGTTTTTTTTATCCATATAGTAAAAACAGTTGTTTTTTTTACATTATCCCAGATTTTCACAATAGTTTGTTTAATCTAAAAGAGGTCCATTAAAAAATGCAACAAAAATGCACAATATTTAATGTTTTACATCTTTTAAGGGCTATCTTAGTATTGTATTGCACAAAACCAGTTATCACCAAAATAGGGCTGGTTTCAAACTTTGTAATTTTTATTCATTCAAATTAAGCATAATTTCATAATTTTGTAAATGCCTCCAGCAAAAGTATGAAATAAAAGGCTAAACATATTCTAATTTTTAAAACAGCACTTGATAATATGCAAAAATGAAAGTTTAAATTATTACACATTAAAACTCCTTAAAATTGAGATGTAACTCAACTTAATACAGAAAGATGCTAACGCAACAAAATGTGTTCCATGAACAGTTCTAGTTTGGATGATATTGTAACAAACATACGCTCTAACATGTTCATCAGGATCTTTTTAATTTATCTCCTTAAAGCTCTCTTCTCAAAATAAAAAAGACTGATCTTCAGAATGTTGTAATGTCTGACAAACCTGCAGAGAAAGGAATGAAGGCGTCTCTTTTCCTAAAATTACCGTCTTGGTCCAGAAAATGTTGAGGGTTGAAAGTGTTTGGAGTCTCCCAGATTTGTTTATCATGTAGGACCGAGTGAAGTGATGGTATGATCATCGTTCCCTGAAGAAAACACACAATTAAAAGTTCTTCTTTAAAAACAACTTTCTTAGTTGATATGTTGCTTTTTTTTCTAAAAAAAAAAAAACAATTTAATTAACCTAAAACAATTTAAGCTGAACTTTTCATCTGGACTTTTTCAAAAGTACACATATTACATAAAATTCTTTAACCCTTTAAAACCAAATCTATCATAATTGATAATACAGTTTCTGAGACATTTTGCATCACTTTGTGATAGAAAAGCCAATTGTTCACTATAGCAAACTGAACTGCTGCCCTCTGGTGAAAACCAGAAAGCAAAATATACCACTACAAAAATTTTGACCTATCACATGCTATTAAATAGTAAATATACCAAAAAAAATAATTGTGGATTTTTTAAAATTAATTTTTTAAAAGGTGAAATAAAGACTTCAGATTTTAAATATCCATTTTCTGCCCAGTTCTTCTTAGGTTAGTCTTGAAAGGGTTAAAAGATTGTAAAATTAAAACAAAAAAATGTATAATACATTTAGCTGGTTAACCAGTTGCCCCCGATACAGAGGCTGTAGTTTCCCAGTGCAGTGGACAGTTCATCACTGTGAAAGATCTTCTGTTGACTTTCTTCTAAATGTTTTTACCACAAACAAACAGACAGACAGATCTTCAATACACAATAATAATCAAATTAGATCTAATGATAATAATAATAATCTCTAATTAGAATCTACTAATAATTGACCGGAAATGTGAACTTCCTTGAAAAGGGAAAATAAAGCATTTTTCATTCAATTTTTCATCTGCATTAGATAACAAGCTCACATCCAACTATATGCATTGCTGGGTTTGGTTTCTATGTCTGCAAGGTGAGGATCTGCCATTTGGACATAGAGGCTGCAAGTTAGTTTAAATGAGCTTGTAATGTAGAGGAGCACCAAATTTACCTGTAAATGATGAAAAACAAAACCTGATTTACACAGGAGAGAACATCTGGAGTCATTTTTGACCCACAAATTCCAAGTTTTTAAAAAGAAATTAAAAAATACTGATTATAACAGTATAGTTGGGTTACAACCCACTTAAGCAATACTATGCTGCATACAGCTCACAAAACACATTTTTGATTGCACTATACCTTTAATGAGAAGTGCTTACAGTATTCTCACCATCATATTCTCTATTTATACCTGCCAAGAGGGAGGTACACCCTAGACTAGGGTTATACAAGTTTCTGCTATTAAAATAGATCAATCACAGCAGCATTTTTCCATAAAGCAAGTTTTTACTCATTCATTAAATTATAGGCAGTATATTTCAAATTGTTTAATTAATACATCATAATATGGATTTCCAGTCTGCATAAAGCAATCATTAAAAACTTAAACCAGCAGTCAGTATAAATAACACATCAAGTATGAGAGGTACTTTGTATTACTAGCTATGTATTTTTATAACAGCCTTGTGAATTAGTTATTTACCTTTGGAATAATGTAATTATCCAGCATGGTGTCCTTGTTTGCCTTGTGGACCACATTTAGAGGCAGGATATCACCCATTCTCTGAATCTCATGAATCACAGCATCGGTGTAGGGCATGTTTTCTCTGTCAGGCATGGAGACCTGTCTGGATGAACCAACTACAGCATCTATTTCAGCCTGGACTCTCTCTGCACACAGAGATAACAGGACAAAGGTGAGTCTAGTCGACTGCTGACAAAAACAAATCAAGAGAAGATGCCTACAAGAGAAATGAGTAGTCAGATACTAAATACACCTTGAATGTCAGGGTAGTTAATCATGTACAGCAGCCCCCAGTGTAAAGTAGTTGTAGTCGTTTCAGTTCCAGCAAAGAAAAGATCCAGGGTGCAAAAACACAAATTGCTTAAGTTAAAACTAGAGTCCATCTTCTCTGTCTGTTAGCAAACAAAAGACAGACGTAAGAATTTCATATACTTAAATTTAAAAAAAATGGATGAAAAGGTGACAACACTTACCTTTTCCATCTCAATGAGGAAAGAGTCAATATAGTCTCTTGGAGATGAGGGGTCAAGGACCTCTTTGTGTTCTTTGATTTTGAGTTCAACAAAGTCAATAATCCTCTGTATCACATGAAAAATTTCCTGATGAGGTCCAGGTATCCTCTTCATCAGCCAAGGAATTGTGTTGTAAACCTACAGAGTACGTAGACAGATACCAGATCCTCTCACAGTCTGGGAATACTATAGCTGTTATTCACTTGGTTTCTATGTCCCACCTTATGAATGGGTTGGTCATATCCACATCAAGTATTTCCAACTTTAATGCTATGAATCATTCTGATAGCAGCTGTGTAGTGACTAGCTGTAGAGATAGCTCACCTGTGAAGTAAAACCTGACTGTAAGCGCACAATGTCATTAAAGCACTGAAGAGTGGACAGGTATTGGTTGTCATTGTACTCAAATCGATTCCCAAACACTAAGCAGCAGATGATGTTGGAAACAGCTTTGTTGATCCAAGTCTGACCATTAAAAGGCTTGCCTATAATATTAAAGAAGAGAGGTCAAGTGCTTAATGTCAAGTGTGTAATAAACCACATTAAAAAGAAAAGTATTATTTTCCAATGAAATCTTTCGTGCCTTGCTCATCGGCAAAGGCCTCTGAGAGATATTGGCACTCCTGCTGAATGAATAGTTCCAGGGTTTTCTTGCCCAAACCAAAGTTTCTAAGTGTATGAAGAGCAAATCGCCTCTGCTGTTTCCACTGATAACCATTTGACATCACAAGACCTTACAGGGGAAAGAAAGAAAAGAGAGATTATTGGTTTTGGATGAAGATTAATTGGGCCACTTTCTTAACAAATTTTAAAAAATGATACCCTGATTTCCTATTATGTCCTCAAACATTGGTACAATAGGTCGATCTGTGAAGTCCTCTCCTTGTTGGACTAGAGCCTCTTTCACATGTTTGTAGCCATTAATTATCACAGCCCTTTCACCAAAGAGATGAAGGCTGAATATATTTCCATATTCCTCTGCAAACTGACAACATATTTGTTTGTTATTTTGCATTCGTTGTAATGCCAAAACCAGTACAGAATGCTACTAAAAAACCTGAAGTGCAGTCCTCCTCACCAGCAAGCCAAAAACTAAACACCATTTTGGCTGCCAATTAAATAACAAGGGCACAAACACAAAAGTTATTTATAAAGATGAAGGAGCATAAAATGTGTGTTGATGAAAAGCAAGATGACTCAAAATAAAACTCAATATTCCATAAACATATTTCTTTGGCCATTATCTCCTTTCTGAGTCAATGTAAAGCTACAAGGCCAACAAAAACACGAAACACTACAGTAGGCCACAACAAGCTTGTTTCTGACATGGTCCACACAAAGCAACTTTACGCCAGTCCCATTTTACCGCAACAATCAGGGATCATTGGCAGCACTGGTGGCTCATGGTTTTTTACTTAATTATTTTCCTAGTAAGTTGGGATACAAGGTGTATCTTTGCTATTTCAACTTTTAACAGGATTTGATCTAATGTCTAAAAATCCCCATAAAATACAATACTAATACTACTACTACTACTACTACTACTACTAATAATAATAATAATAATAACAATAACAATAATAATAAATCTATAAGCTTTCTGATGCAGTCCGGATTTTAACTTTTTAAGTATTATATTCAGGTCACTGTTGAACACTGGATCATGTTTGAACTTGTTCCAGCTCTTAGTGGATTTCAGGTTTTTAAAAGGCATGAAATAATTTGGAAAGTAAACTTAGCACATTTCAGCAGCACTTTTTATCCAACACTCGAAGAAAAAAACATTGCTATTATTATCTTCTGATTTTTACACGGAATATTGTAGCCTACTTCTGCGAGCTGCAGGTGAAGTCTGGCAGGTTGAAGGCGGTGGAGATCTCCAATTAAAGGAAGAGCACGCGGACCAGGAGGAAAGTTTGGGGTTTTTTTTTTCTTCAAAAAATCGCCCAGGAGGAGAAAGACGAAGAAAAATATGAAAATACTCCTGCTGTCTAACCACTCCAAACCAAGAACGCTGTATATTGCCTCCATTCCTTCGCTTTACCTGCGACACGACGACTGAACAGGTAAGTCTGCCGGACTGTCTAGGCCTGTTGCGTAACTGCGCGTGCCTGACGTAAAACATAAAACTGCTCTCCACATAACTTCAGTTATCAAAGGTTGTCCGAGAAATATTTAACGTTGCAAAAGTCATAACTTCTGTTAAACATACACTAAAAAGCGTGGAAATATACAGTTACAAAGATCCATTATAGTGAAGGACATAAATAATCCTTTTGACAGAAATCTCCCTGGTAACACCTGTCTAGGGTGTACCCTACCTTTTTCATTCATTCATTTTCTGAGCAGCTTAATCCCACTCAGGGTGTGGTGTAGGCTACCTGCCTCTCGCATACTGGGATAGACTTAAGCTTAAACACAACCCTAATGAGCTGTCATTATGACCCCCTGTTAAAGGATTTATTAATGTACTCAAGTTGTGGATGTGTTTTGGTCGATTGTTGAGATGTGTTCAATTCTCGCCACTGTGAGGCGCAGTTGTTTAGTAGGTCGGAGACGTGCCATTACGTCACCATGGGTGTAGTTGAAGAGATGTTACCAGCAGAGGAGGACTTGTTTTTCTGTTTACTAAATAAATAAGCCAGTGAGGCTAAAGAAGATTCCTCTTCTCATATTTTTCCTTCGAGTTCATCGTGTTGATGCTGCACTGCTCAACACCCCCTCTACTACCAGGACGTGTAAATTTAATGTAGAAATGTGTAGTAATCTTAATATGAAATAGTTTTAAAAACATATTAACCTGCGCACTTGTACAATAATTATAGAGAAAATATCATTTTCAAAGACAAATTACTTCCTTACCATATGAAGTGATATGATAACTTGATTTGAATATTGCTCACAATGACCCATTCTCCGTCCAGGGACAAGGACGTACAAGTTTACTGTAATTTTATTTATTATGATTATTGATTGAATTATTTATTCTGCTGATTATGCATCAGTTGGTTCCATAATTTTGTGGCTAAAACAGGAGAGCACAAGATGTGTCCATGTAATTTGCTTTTACTTGTCCAGCTTGTTAAAACTCATTTAGCTCCACCCAAACAATAAATCTGTTGGGTGAACTTTACCCCTACTGCCTTTTGTGTTGTAGGCTTGACTTTACTTATGTTATAGCATTTAGTCTCTGATAAGAAGATTAAATTCTCTGAATATGCAGTAAAGATGTGGGACTTTATGTGTGGTACCCTGTTGCTGAGCTGCACTGAGTGCTTTGTGATGTAAGATAAAGACTTTGAGCGTTGATCAAATAGATATGATTTCCAGCATGTTACATAAGCAAGTTCTCCCTTTGTACAGACTTTGCAGGTTTTTTCTTGCATCTCCCTCATGTTGATAAAGGAATAAACCAAGCGTGGACATACAGCAGAAAACCTCTGCAGTGTCAAACAGAAGAATCTCTTCATAAGCACTAACTTTTCTAGAC